>CAUYLG010023308.1:0-25651 GCA_963573385.1 Cacajao melanocephalus | reverse complement strand
CAGTGTTGCAAACCAAAGAAACCAAGGCTTATTGGCAATTCTGGACATAGATAGAAGAATTACTTTAGGTAAGAGAAAACTAGGAGTACACAGCTTAAAAAACAGCAGCAATATCTATCTATATCTATCATCTATCTATCTATCTATCTATCTATCTATCTATCTATCTATCTATCTATCATCATCATCTATCTCTATCTCTCTAATCTATCTTTATCTATGCTTTTGGTTTTGTTTCTGTAGAGAACCCTGACTGATACACAGAAGTTAAGAGGCATAATGACATACTAGAGATATTAATGAATGCTCATTATTATTTGTAATTAGTATCACTCCATGTTGCAGTGAAACAGATGAAGGAATGTATGACAGGAAGTGTTTATTGTGGATTCCTGTATTTCATGCCCCTTATTTGGTCACATCTGTTGGTGAAGTGTTTAATTCATTTCCCAATTTAAAGGGCTATTTGGTGATGGAGATTTAGCAGTTTTCAATAACTACAGACTATGGAGATAATTATCTTTGACATAAACAGCCAAACTAGAATCATATTATAATATCCCTGTGAAGGGAAGCTGAAAGTAGTTGTAGGGGGAGGATGGGCAGGAAGAAAGTATTTCTGAAATAATATCAGGTGTTACAATGGGAATTATACTGTTGCCTTCCCTTCAAGTCATTGTTTGTGCTTGTCCACATCTGCCTTTCAATGGACTTGTGAACAGTGTTTCAATCCAAAGAAACCAAGGGTTGTTGGCAGTTCTGGACACGGATAGAAGCATTACAGGAGGTAAGAGGAAACCTAGAGTGCACAGATTGACAAATAGCAGCAATCTCGTGTACTTGTATAGTGTTTACAGAGTAAGGGGTGATTTTTCTTTCATTATCTCATCTAACTTTTACAAGCAGAGTATTGCTACCTTTATTTATACATGAAGGCATGGAGGCACCAAGACTTTGGCTTTTCTGTGCAAGTTTACTCAGCAAGCCAAATGCAGACCCCAGATTGAGCCCAGGACTGTCTGGTTTTAGAGACAGTCCCTTTTCATCTGCAACAGCCAACTTGCTATGCTATCATTACATTCCAGGAGGCTACCAACTGACACCAGCATTCAAGGATAGCAGAAATTCTTCTTCAGTCTTCCCTCCTCGGTTGAGTGCAGAAACTTAGTGATTACAGGGAAACTCTTAGGACATGGGTCTCTTCAATGATAGGGGCATTATTTATGACTCAGGGTAGGAAGGAAGGGATGAGAGTTGTCAAGGAGGATAGGAACTGGCAAATGCATAATGAGGTTAAGGTTATTAGTGCTCAAGAAGTGAGGTCAGTTATGTTAAGAAGAGGTTTATGGATTTTTAATGTAGACAGAACAGACCAAATGTTTTAGAAATAAATTAATTCTCTTGGTGGTAAGGCACATTAACCCCTTCTGAAGATGCTCAAACTCTGATGTTTTGGGGGGCCAAGAAAGAAAGACAGTTGAGTGAGTTGGCTGTGTAGACCATAGTGGAGAGTCAAGGCCACTCTGGAGAATTGGGGAGTCTGTCCCAACAAGACATCTATAGGCCAAATTTTTGAGGACACTAGCTACCTATCTTTACCTCTAGGACAAAACAGTTCCATTCTCCCAGTCAGAAGGCAAGAGCTCATGTTCCCTTTCCCTGGGGAAATTTGGAGAGGATGAACTTAGCCCAGCTCTCCCCTCTTAAGTGGGAAGGAGACAAGCCTATCACATTGAGTCATAGTGAAAAAGCCAGACACAAAAGGATGAATACTGTATGATTTCACTCATATGTGGTACTTAGAATAGCCAAATTCATAGAGACAGAAAGTAGAATAGTGGTTGCCAGGAGCTGAGGGGAAGGTGAAATGGGGAGTTATTGTTGAATGAGTGTGGCGTTTCAGCTCGGGATGATGAAAAAATTCTGGAGATAAATAGTAATGATGGTTACACAACAATGTGACTGTGCTTAATGTCACTGAGTGGGACACTTAGAAATGGTTAAATTAGTACATTTTACATTAGGTGAATTTTACCACAATAAAAACAATCAAAATTCAGTGCTAAATCATTTCCCTTCTCTGATTTTCAGTTTTCCCATCAAAGTAGTGGAGGAGAGTATGGCTGGGCTGCAAGATTAGCAAGGAAAGATTAGGAGTGTCTGGACTGCTTCTGAGTTGCTTATTGTCTTTTGGGAATCTAAGATTTTCCCCCATCCCACCTGTACCTGGGCTTCTAATTCAGTAAGATTCAGGTATGGTCGGGAGCCTACAGGTTTAATAAGCTTCTCAGGTACATTCTAAGCAGCAGGCGAGGCTAATTCATTAGAAGAATGAGATACTTTAACAAGAATTTCAGGAGCTGAAATAATTAATGGAGCTCACTAAATTCTTATATTCACACCAAGCCTCCTCCTTCTGGAAGAAATATCTTTAGATGTTGTAAAAAAAAAAAAGTTCAAAGCTGTTGAAATTCAACTCGAATAGAAAGTTAAAGGGCTTAAATAAAATATGTCTAGGCTGATTTCCTTCCCTGACATAGATTTTATTAATCTAGTTCTTCTTTATCTTTCAATGTTCCTCTCATATACTTTGCATATTTTCTTCCTGAAGTTTTCGGCTTTAACTTCAAACTTAGCTTTCTGAGAAACACTGCCATGTACAATATTGATCTTTGTCTTATTAGTCCCTTTTATCAAAGAAAGAATGTAATTTCTGACTAGGTGTTAATCTGCAGATTAAAAAGGATTTCAAATTCTCTTTAGAGAAAGGGTCCAGAATATTCATTACTAGAAGAAAGAAAGAACACCAAACTTCCAAAATCTCTTAAAAAAATATCTGCCTATACTGCAGAACTCCAAAGTTGTCTCGCTGGCTTGTATTAAAACACTTAATAAAAATCACTACTATAAGCGCTTCCATGGTCCAAAATGGGTAATCAAAGCAAGCTGCCCATCCTATAAGAACTTCCTTCTTTGTTTTATACAGTGTAACGTGGTCTGGCCCTTTCTGGTCTATAAACAAGGCTAATGAGGTCAGCCGGGGAGTAAAAATTCCAAAGGTACTGCTAATTCACTCATTCATCACTGCAAAATCAGGAGAACTCATTTATTAAGAGTGTAAATGACTTTTGGAAAGGTAGCCTATGATATAATTGTTTATACTAGTCAGTGTATATGAAATAAATTTTTCTCAAGGGCAGTTGAAGAGGGAGCTGGGAAATGTTTGTAGAGGGTAAGAGTGTCAATTTTAGACACAAATTTTGCTTCAATTCTGGCTCTGCCTCTACAAAGTGTATGATTTTTATAAAACTACTCAACTTCTTTGTAAATGATAGATAATAATCCTTAATATTAGCTCTGTAGCTTGTGCCAGAGGTACAAAAAAGTAGATACTATTCTCTATACCAATAATAACACAAATAATAACAACTAGTATTTTAACAGCTAATCTTTACATAGCCCCTACTCGATGCCAGGTGCTGTCTGAAGTGTTTCATATTTAATAATCAAATTCCCTCTGCAACCCTGTGAAAAAAGTTCAGCTCTTGTCACTATCTCACAGATAGAGAAACTGAGGCACAGTATGGAAATGAAATAGTGTCACTAGAATGGAAGCTCTCTGAGGGCAAGGACTTTTGTTCATGATCTATTTTTTTTCACTGTGGTGGTCCCAACACCTAGAACAGTGTCTGGTACCTAGTAGAGGTTTAATAAAGCTCATTGAATAAATGCATGCTTACACATGTAGCAGAGTACCTGTCTCCAATAAGGTGGCAAATAATTGGCTAGATTCATCCACCCTAATATCTATTATGCTTTGGTTATCTGCTTATCGAGTGGTTCGTTATGTACCATGCATAAAACCAAGTGTTTTACGTTTATTAACTCATTTAATTCCCACTGTAATTCTGTACAAGCATACAAGTATTTCTCCCATTTCACAGATGTGAAGACTGAGACCAAGAAAAATTCTTACTTACCCAAGATCACACTCTTAATAAGAGACATAGGACTCAAAAATCTGGTCTGTTTGACATCAAAGTTATGTTTTCCATCACTGTACAGTAATGCTAATATAAGGTTCAAATATTTAAAATCTGAAATCGAAAAAGAGGTTAACAGAGACAAATATAGCTAATCATTTATGAGAGAGAATACTTAGCTATTTTAAGTTTGATAGCATCTTATTCTCTTTCTTTTATTTTTGTAGCTAAGCTCTGATTTTAGTGCCGTATGAAAAGCCCTTCAGTGACTACACATGACCCCTGGCATAATGTCTAGAATCCTAATGATGGTGCTCAGGGCTCTTCACAAAGTAGCCACATCTCACTGGCATGTTGTCAGTGGTCAGTGGGTATTTGTTGAGTAAATAGACCTATTTTAGGAACTAATTTTTCTGTTTCTCCATATGCAAAAAAGATGAAGTTAGATCTGCCTTGGAAGTTTTTCTTACATTTTGCATCCTGCAGGGTGATCAGGAATAACCTTGGGAACAGCAGGCTTTTAATTGGCATTTGCTGAAAAAAAGGACAGATTGAAAAACTCTCAATATTCAAACGTATTCTGATAGTAATCAAATTCATTCATTTATTCAGCATTTCTCGAAACACTACCATATTTCACAGTCTATGTTTCATGGTGGAAATAAAGAGATGAATAAAATATTAGCCTTATAATCTACTGGCTTAGAGTCATTATGGGGAAATGTTAGCTAAATACTGTATTTTTTTTTAAAAAATAGAGAAATTTAAATATGGATAAATCCATTTTAAAAGTCCTAGAATAAACACTGTAAATACTGTTACACATTTCAGCAATTTGTGTATTTTTTAATAAAATATACTTTTAACACTGTACTTTTAAAGTACTTTATAGGCAAGACTCATTAATTCTCAGAATTGTTGGATCAAGACTGTACAGGGAGCATTTCCAGTTTCTGAACTCTGCTGATTGTACATGCAACTACACAAAAGAAAGGAATTTCAACAAGACTCAATATGTTGGTGAAAAATCTTCCAGAGAGTAAGATATATTCTTCCCTGTCTGAACATCCAACCATCCATTCAAACATCTATCCATCCATCCATCCCTCCATCTCTCCACTCATCTGTCCATACATCCATTCATCCATCTATTATTTTATAAAGCAGTAGACTGATGCCAGGAATAGTGAAATGAACAATGTCTGGTATATAGTGAAGATGCAATAAACATTGGCTATTACTAGTATTATTCACTTATTTGCTGTCTTAGTATATTTGAGCTGCTATGACAAAATGCCTTAGACTGAGTAATTTATAAATAATGGAAATGTATTTCTCACAGTTCTGGAGACTGATGTCCAAGAGCAAGTCATCAGCAGATTCTGTGTTTGGTGAAGGCTCACTCTGTTCCATAGATGGCACTCTTTGCTACATCCTCATCCTTCCATCCTGGTGGAAGTGAGGAACATGGCGCCCTCACATGGGGAAAGAGGCAAACGCTTTTCCTTCTATCTTTTTTTATAAGGACACTGATCCCATTTATGAGGGTGATGACTTAATAGCTTCCCCAAAGGCCCCATCTCTTAATACTATCACATTGGGAATTAACATTCAACACATGAATATTAAGGAAACACCAACATTCACATCATAGCATTTGGTGAACATTAACTGAACACTGCTGACTACTGTGCTAAGCCCTGGGGATTCAGAAATTCTCCTAGAGCTGGGGAGGCAGACATACAAACAACTTATTGCTAGTAGAATGATAATTACAACAAAAGAGGCACTTCCATTTAATAAGGAGCATCTGGAAGACTTAAGGCCTTTTACTTCTAGGAAATAGTAGACTCATTTGTTTCCTAATAAGTTTACCAGAGATGTATGATTTAATAGAAAGAACGCAGACTTTGGAGCCAGGAAGGTTTATGCTCGTCCTTTATTTCCCATATGATCTTTGTCCTCAGTTTCCTTATCCTAGATATGGGGACTATCATCACTATAGTGATGACAACAGACTCTCCATCACTGGGTCACTGTAAAGATCAAATGGAACAAAGTAGGCAAACATATCCTCAGGAACTGTGGCCTAAAGTAGGTGCTCAGTAAAGGTTACCTCCTTCCTGTCAGTGTACTCATCACAAATCAATTAGTCTCAGGAGACTTTGGTCATATATGATGTCTAAAAGAATAGAGTGTATGTTCCCTAATAATCTCATGTAATAGTCTACTTTCATGCTGCTGGTAAAGACATACCTGAGACTGGGAAAAAAAATGATGTTTAATTGGACTTACAGTTCCACATGGCTGGGGAGGCTTCAGAATCATAGCGGGAAGCAAAAGGCGCTTCTTACATGGTGGCAGCAAGAGAAAATGAGAAGAAGAAGCAAAAGCAAAAGCTCTTGATAAACCCATCAGACCTCGTGAAGCTTATTCACTATCATAAGAATAGCACAGGAAAGACCAGCCCCCATGATTTAATTACCTCCCCCCGGGTCCCTCCCACAACACATGGGAATTCTGGGAGATACAATTCAAGTTGAGATCTGGGTGAGGACACAGCAAAGCAATATCATTCCACCCCTCGCCCCTCTAAATCTTATGTCCTCACATTCCAAAACCATTCATGGCCTCCCAACAGTCCCCCAAAATCTTAACTCATTTGAGCATTAACCCGAAAGTCCACAGTCCAAAGTTTCATCTGAGACAAAGCAAGTCTCTTCCACCTAAGAGCCTGCAAAATCAAAAGCAAGCTAGTTACTTCCCAGATACAATGGGGGTACAGGTATTGGGTAAATTCCACCATTCTGAATGGGAGAAATTGATCAAAACAAAGGGGTTACAGAAATGCAAGTACAAAATCCAGTGTGGAAGTCAAATTTTAAAACTCCAAAATGATCTCCTTTGACTACAAGTCTCACATCCAGGCCACACTGATGCAAGAAGTAGGTTCCCATGGTCTTGGGCAGCTCCACCCTGTGGGTTTGTAGGGTACAGCTTTTCTCCTGGCTGCTTTCATGGGCTGGTGCTGAGTGTCTGTGGCATTCCCAGGTGCACGGTGGAAGCTGTCAGTGGATCTACTATTCTGGGGTCTGGAGGCTGGTGGCCTTCTTCTCACAACTCCACCAGGCAGTACCACAATAGTAACTCTGTGTGGGGCTCTGACCCCACATTTCCCTTCTCTGTTACCTTGCAGAGGTTCTCTATGAGGGCCCCACTCCTGCAGCAAACTTTTGCCTGGACATCCAGGCATTTCCACACAGCTTCTGAAATCTAGGTGGAGGTTCTCAAACCTCAGTTATTGACTTCTGGGCACCTGCAGGCTCAACACCACATGGAAACTGCCAAGGCTTGTGGCTTCCACCTTCTGAAGACACAGCTTGGACTCTATGTTTGTCCCTTTCAGCCATGGCTAGAGTGGCTGGGACACAAAGCACCAAGTCCCTAGGCTGAACACAGCATGGGAACGTTGGGCCTGGCCCACAAAACCATTTTCCCCCTGGGCCTCTGGGCCTGTGATAGGAGGGTCTGCCATCACATCTGACATGGCTTGGAGACATTTTCCCTTTGGTCTTAAGGATTAACATTAGGCTTCACATTAGGCTTCTTGCTGTTTATGCAAATTTCTGCAGCTGACTTAAATTTCTCCTCAAAAAATGGGTTTTTCTTTCCTACTGCATCATTAGACTGTAAATTTTCTGAACTTTTATGTTCTATTTTCCTTTTAAAATGAAATACTTTTAACAGCACCCAAGTCACATTTTGAATGCTTTGTTGTTTAAAAATTCCTTCTGCCAGATACCCTAAATCATATTTCTCAGGTTCAAAGTTTCACAAATCCATAGGGCAAAGGCAAAATGCTTCCATTTTCTTTGCCAAAATATAAAAAGAGTCACCTTTGCTCCAGTTCTCAACAAGTTCCTCATTTCCTTCTGAGACCATCTCAGCCTGGATTATATTGTCCAAATCACTATCAGCATTTTGGTCAAAGCCATCCAACAAGTTTCTAGGGAGTTCCAGGCTTTCCCATGTTTTGCTGTCTTCTTCTGAACCCTTCACGTTGTTCCAATCTCTGCCTGTTACTCAGTTCCAATGTTGCTTCCACAGTTTTGGTATCTTTCCAGCGACACCCCACTCTACTGGTACCAATTTACTGTATTAGTCTGTTTTCATGCTGTTGACAAAGACACACTTGAGACTGGGAAGGAAAGGAGGTTTAATTGAACTTACACTTCGACATGACTGGGGAGGCCTTAGAATCACAGTGGGAGGTGAAAGACACTTCTTACATGGCAGCAACAAGAGAAAATGAGAAGCAGCAGCAAAAGTGGAAACCCCTGATAAACCCATCAGACCTTGTGAGGCTTATTCACTATCACAAGAATAGCACAGAAAAGAATGGCCCCATGATTCAATTATCTCCCTCTGGTCCCTCCCACAACTCATGGGAATTCTGGAAGATAGAATTCAAATTGAGATTTGGTGGGGACACAGCCAAACCATATCATCTCATGAATTCACTGGATTTAGCTGTGACTAATATGGTTTTGCTCTGTGCCCCCACCCAAATCTCATCTCAAATTGTAATCTCCACATGTTGAGGGAGGAGCCCAGTGGTATGTGATTGGCTCTTGGGGGTGATTTCCCCCATGCTGTTCTCCTGATAGCGTGGAAGTACCCATGAGAGCTGATGTTTATGGTTTTAAAAATGGCTGTTTCCCCTGTGTGCTATCTCTGTCTCCTGATACCATGTGAAGAAAGTGCCTGCTTCTCCATCATTTCTGCCATGATTATAAGTTTCCTGAGGCCTCCCCAGCCATGCAAAACTGTGAGTCAATTAAACTTCCTTTGTTTACAAATCACCCAGTCTCAGGCAGTATTTTTACAGCAGTGTGAAAATGGACTAATACACAAAATTCATACCAGAAGTGGGGCACTAATTTAAAGATAACCTGAAAATGTGGAAGTAACTTTGGAACTTGGTAACAGGCAGAGGCTGGTATAGTTTGGAGGACTCAGAATAAAACGGGAAAATGTGGGAAAGTTTGGAACTTCCTAAAGACTTGTTGAAAGATTTTGACCAAAATGCTGATGGACAATGAATTCCAGGCTGAGGTGGTCTCAGAGGGAGATGAGAAAATTATAGGGAACCTGAGTAAAGGTCACTCATCTATGCTTTAACATAGAGACTGGCAACATTTTGCCCCTGCCCTAGAGATTTTGGAAATTTCTTTCTCCCATTTGGAATGGGAAATTTTACCCAATGCCTGTACTCCCATTGTATCTTGGAAGTAATTAACTTGTTTTTGATTCTAGGCTCATAGGTGAAAGGGACTTGTCTCAGATGAGACTTTGGACTTGAACATTTGGGTTAATGCTGGAATGAGTTAAGATTTTGGAGGACCATTGGGAAGACATGATTGATTTCAAATGTCAATAGGACTTGGACTTGATATTTGGGAGGGGTCAGGGGCAGAATAATATGGTTTGGCCCTGTGTCCCCACACAAATCTCATCTCAAATTGTAATCCCCATGTGTGGAGGGAGAGACCTGGTATGATTAGATCATGGGGCAGTTTACCTCATGCTGTTCTTCTGATAGTGAGGAAGTTCTTATGAGATCTAATGTTTTTAAAAATGGCCGTTTCCTCTGCACACTCTCTCTCCTGCCATCATGTAAAGAAGGTACCTGCTTCCCATTCACCTTCCACCATGATTTAAGTTTCCTGAGGCCTTCCCAGCCATGTGAAACTGTGAGTCAGTTAAAACGTTTTTGCTTATAAATTACCCAGTCTCAGGTTATATCTTTATAGCAGTGTGAAAACAGATTAATACGGTGACTGACTTTCATTATTTCCAAAGACAAAAGTGCTCCCCTTTCCCACCAAGTTCCAAGCCCCTCTGTTAAAATGCAGACTTGGCAGAAGCAGTAGAACTTTGGAGAAGGTAGCCACAGAAGCATTCTAAGAAAGCTTTGAGGATGCAGAATCATTCCTTAGTAGGGATGTTCAGTCTCCTAGAAAGACTATTTTGAAAGAGAAAACACTTGTGGTTGTGCAAAAGCTGGTGAGCTTACTAGCAAATACATGATGTTGAGAAGGGGTTGCTTTTCCAACTTAGTAATTGTGTCTATGAACCTGGGCAAGTCTTTATCCTCTCCAAGTCTTAGTTTTCCCATACTTGTTGAGAGGGATTTTGCTTAAAATCAATGATTTTCAAACTGTGTGAGGCAGACTCCTTTACATTTCAGAGATGTCTCAGAGATAACTCTAGAACTAATGGTTGAGGGATGTGGGAAGGTAGAATTCTGGGGCCCCACATCTTTTTCCTAATTGAGAAGCTCCACTTTCATGTTTTTGCTATATACTGTGCTTCTCAGAGGATTAAAAAATTAATTTCTGGTGAACATATTTGAAAGCCATCAGATGAGATAATCTTCAAGTTTTTGTCTAGCACTTGGCTGGAGAAATTCTGCTACCAGTGTTAACAGATACTGACTAACTACAGGAAAGTATAAGTCAGTGCAACTACTTTTAGTATCATTTTTAAATATGGAGCACTGTACATCTCAAACTTGAATGTGCTTCTGAATCATCTTCAGCTCTGCTTAACAGGCAGGTTCTAAGTCAGCAGGCTTTTTGTCATTTCTTGTTTCCTAATGAGCTCCTGGATGCTGCTAAGGCTGCTTGGTCTGTAGATCATACTGGGTAGCAAGAAAGTAAAGAGCACTCAGCTCGCTGAGATGAAGAAACAGCAGTTTCAGGAAAGTTTACAGAAAGGATTCCAGTAAAAAGCGTTCTCTGGTCAACTTTCAGTGAATCAAACAAGACTCCCAGTTCCCATATCTGGAGTAAGTTCAGTTAATCTAAGCTCCATTTTAATCTCTGGGAAGACTCACTAAAGGAATGTATTGGTTTTCCATAGCTGCTTTAAAAAATTCTCATAAGCTTAGTGGCTTAAACAACATAAATTTGTTATTCTATAGTTTTATAATTTAATGGTTCAACACAAGTCTCATTGTGCTAAAATCAAGGTGTTGGCAGAGCTGCATTTCATTCTGGAAGCTCGGGGTTGAGCATTCATTTTCTTGCCTTTATAGATTCTTGAGGTCATCTTCCTTCCTTGGCTAATAGTTTCTTTCCTCCATCTTCAAAGCCAGCTGCGACTGTTTGAGCTCTTGCATTGCATCACTCCCAAGGACCCTTGTGATTATATTAAGCCAACCCAGAAAATTCAGGATCATTCATCTTCCCATCTTAAGGTCCTTAATTTAATTATATCTGCAAAGTCTCTTTTACCATGTAAAGCTCCATATTCATAAGTATTGGAGAATAGAGTGTGGACACCTTGGGGGCCATTATTTTGCCTAACTCCTTGAGTGATAACATATGAAGCTTTGATGAGGTGCCAGAAGAACATGAGAAGAAATGGTAAAGATCCAGGTGTGAGAGGAAATAGTGACAGCTAGACTTGAAAGAACTGGAGGGTTTGGACATTCGTGGCCATAAAATGATTCAGTAGAGCAAAGCAAGAGAGCTGTTTAGAGTGGGGTAGGGAAATCCAAGCTTGAGAGCAAGGCTCTGGACTGCTTTGAGGTGGATGGAGGAGAAGACAGAGGACTCCTGAAGGACAAACCTTATCAGATGGAATGAGAAAGTGGTTGCAGGTGTGAAGGAGAGAATCAGGGAAGGGACATAACTGTGTTTGGTTCAGTAACTGGGTTTTAATGGACTCCTTCAAGAAAAGAGGGAAAAGAAGATTGTCCACTCACCTTCATCAGGAGTCCCCAACCAATAAATCATAATAGCCAAAGTGCAAAAGGGGAGAGAAGGCTTTGGCCAAAGAGGTCTCTGTGGTCGCTTTAAAATTGAAAACTAATGATAGAAATAGAGATTGGAATTTAAAAGAAGAGTATGCAGTAATAAAATTAATTTTGACATGAAATTGCATATGGGAGGCTAACCAAGCGCAGATTTCTATCTGAACAGAAAGAGAAGAAAGAGCCCAACTAAATTATGGCTGTATGTATCCCCTTAAAGGGCCGTTTTTTCATATTAAGGTTCTCCAATTACTATTGCTATTGCTGTGTGGGTGGTGATTACAAAAAACAGCCATACAGTAACTGCGCAGCCAAGTGTTGTAGACTGGGAAGGGACCTAGATGTCAGTTTCATCACTCAGCAACTGTGTGAACTTCCTCAAGGTGTTGAGTCTCTCAGAGCTTCAGTTCTTGACTGAACAGTGGGGATAATAATTTCTAACTCACATGGCTGTTGTGGAGTCTAATGAGGTTAAATGAGAGAACATATGTAAAGAGCCTATCACATTATTTTATATAGAACACAGGACAGTTGACACATAATCAGAGCAAGACCACTCTTTTTTATATAATCTCACTTTCCTGTTTTTATTTTTATTTTTAATAAAGAGATAGGGTCTCACTCATTGCCCCGGCTAGGATGCAGTGATGCAATCAGAGCTCACTGTAACCTTAAACTCTTGGGCTCAGCAATCCTCCTACCTTAGCCTCTCAAGTGGCCAGGACTATAGGTGCCTGCTGTCACACCTGGCTAGTTACTTTTATTTTTGTAGAGACAGTGTTGCTATGTTGCCCATGTTGTCCTGGCCTCAAGTGATCTTCCCAGCTAAGCCTCCCAAAGCACTGTCATGTTCTTTTTGGATCCTTTCATCCTGTGCTTGTTCTGGTAACAAGGTCCTGGTAACAGTTTCTGTATCCTGGGGTAATGCAGTTTGTATTAGTACATTGTATGACCAGCCCATCTCCAGGTTGCTCAGTATAGCACAGAATTAGCTGGTGAAAAATCTGCAGGGGCTCCCTGTTGCTTTCGGTTAGAAATATAAACTTTTCAGCCTGTTATTCAAGATCCACCATGCGTACCTAGAGCCTCCTTTCCCTCCTCATGACTTGCCAAACACTCACTACTCTGTGGATATAAACCTTTGAGTCAAGCCCAAAGATCAAATTCCTACTGGGATCACCTCTGGCTCCAACCTCCTTCCTGCCCTTGTCAGTGGTTTTTGCCTTCAGTCACATGTTGGCCTCTGCTTGGAATGTCTTCTGTCCTCTGCAAGTCATTCAGTGTGTGATATGGGCTACAATAAGGACAGAAGAGGAAAATGAGAGTCAGTGATGAAATCAGTAAAGGAAGAGAAAACACTGAATCTATGTGGAATGTGCTGGTGGGAAGGTAGGATAGGACAGGGCAGATGGTGGAGTTGAGAAGAGAATGAACAGGTTCAGGAAGCAGAATATTGTTATCCTAAAGTCAGTCTGTAAAACCTTCATACCAGAAGGTGTAGAGGTTGAGTGGAGATGGATGAGATACTGATGACTCACCATTTCAAGGCCAATGAAGAGAGATGGAAAAGGATACAAGAGGCATCTGGATTTCTTAAGATGGCTGCACTGTCTGCTATCCCTTGGCCCCCTGCCTGCTCAGCCCATCTCATTCCTTACCAGTCCCTATTCCATGTTCCCTTCCAGTAACTCACAGCTGCCTGTGGGCTACCCTTGACCTTCTTACCCAACCCCTGTGTTCTTTGCTTCTTTGATTTACTCGTGCTCTTTTCCTCAGCCTGCAATGCCCTCTTCCCGCTTTGAGAATCCCTCATCCTTTAAAATGCAGCTCTGTCCTTCCTCTGAGAAGCCTTGTTCAATGGATCCTGCTTTGCTTCCCCCTTCCCTCACCCCAGAGTCTCTCCCATCTCTTTGCTAGGTCACTGCTCCTCATGCTTCTGCTGTTATAAGCATCCTGTTTTCTGCATTCCACTTACTCACTTGTTGTTTGCTCTATGACTGTAGACTGTCAAGTATGGGAACTGTGGTTTACTTATCTGTAAATGCTGGGTGCCTAGCCTATCATGTGATAGATACTCAGTAATTTTTATTAAATCAAATTGAATATCTTAAGAAGATTTGTTGATGTGGCAAAATGTAAAACCATAATGTAAAAATCTAGAAACATCAATGAATTTATTATATGAAAGGAATGGAGGTAAACAGTCCAATGTATATAATAGATGTTGTCACACAGACCAACGTGAAGAGTTTAATGAACAGCATGTGAGGGCTCCAGCCTATCAGAAGCTATAAGCCAAATATAATTGCTGAGGATTTTGTGAAAAGCAAGCTCTCAGGGTCTAAAAATAGTGACATTTCACCCAAAGCCTGAAGGATAAAAAGGAAGACAATGGGATAAAGAGCTAAAGGAAGAAAAACTTCTCAATGGAACAGTTATTATTTAATTGGTTAGCTTTTGCTGTGTAACAAAACATCTATAAACGACAAACACCAATTATTCCTCACAATTCTTAGGGTTAGCTGAAAGGTTTTCTGTTCAAGGATATCTTGGCCAATCTCTATGGTCACTGGCATTTTGATAGCACTGGAGGGTGTAGGGTGACTCCATTCATGCCTAGTGGTTGGCAGGACATTTAGTGTAGAGGTCGCCAAATGGGATGCTTACCACTGCCTGCATTGTTTCATCCTCTGCTACTCTTGTTCACATTGTTGTCTCAGGCTTCCAAAGAGCCACAAGAGCCAGTAAGCCCCAGTGAGCAAGTTTCTGCTTGTATCCCATTTTCTTTTGGTCTGTGGCCAAAACAAATCACTGGCAAAGCTCAAAGTCAACGTAACAGGGGACTGAGGGAGGGAGAATGGGGACTTTTGAATCACTAGGGTCAATTATAGCAACAGTCAACCTAGCTTTGGGATATCCCCAGAGTGGGATGGGACCCTTTTGGAGGAGTCAGATGAGTGGTGTGAGGATGGGAAGGTAGGCCTGATGTAGAGCCCTGTGATTTGACTTGAGCAGTCATATGTGATTTGAAGTGATGCATGTCACTTCCAGGCAAATCAACTAGTTCCCCATGTGAGATTCAACCAGCCAGTTTTCTCCCGTCACATCAATCATGGAAGCTCATTCTGACAGAAGAGAAATGCTGAACCATCCCATAGAGGATAGCTGACTTAGAAAGCCATCCAGACACCCAGTACAAATTGTGTGAAAGATAAACCTTAGTTGTGATAAGCCCCTGTGGTTTGGGGGAATTGTTTGTTATTGCAGCATATCCTAACCCTCACTGACTAGTATGGAAACAAAATGCGATAGCTGTTGAAGGCACGGAGATGCGTAATTTTACCTGGAGAATGAGGGCAAAGAAAATAGAAAAGAGCCCAAAGACCGAGTGTAGGGTCATCCTAACACTTACAAATTAGGTGGTGGATGAGAAGCTAGCAAAGTCTGCCATGGTAGAGACTAGTGTTTGGGTAAGCACTGTACACAGCCTAAAGTTTTCTTTAAAATTCATATGTGATAGGGACTGATGGTTTTCATTTGTACAGAGCTACCTCCAATGTATGCAGCTGCTACCCTTCCATTTCCTTGGGTTACCTCATACCCTGCAGCTGAATTTCCAAAAAAGCAGAGAGAAGATGTACAGATCTATGCTCAAACAAACTGAACAAAATTATTGTTTAGATGCAAAATCATAATATCTTTTTATAAAAACAGGGGTATCACTAAAGCTGAGAAAAAGGGCGGCAGGAGGACATGGACATTGTTTTTTTTTTTTTTTTTGTCCTTTTTCATCTTCGTCTCCATATTTTCTTGAATTATTCAGTGAGCCTCTAGAGGACACAGGTTTGCACCCTCATTGGCATCCCTGACTGCCATCCCTAAAGTGGGGAGATATAAAATATTTCCAGATACACATAACATCAAGTTTAAAGGTACAGAGGCTAGGAGTCTCATGGTTGTCTTGTTTCCTAGGGCAATTTGTTGCAGAAAATGTTTGCTTTCTCTTTTTAAAGACATCCTAAGCATTGTTGAACAGCAGACTTTACGCCAGCAGTGGATGTCTGCAAGATGTAATTGCTTTCAGCATTGTAGTCTGTCCTTATGATTCTCCTGGGCTTGAAGAGAGGCTGCCAGAAATTTAAAATCTGCTGATTTATTAGATGGAGAATGTGCTGACCTTCCTCATACTGTGTGTCCTAGCTGTGCTTCTCAAAAGCGAATGGAGGGTATGGTCTAGCTCAACTTTGGACCATTCAAGACTAGCTCTGCCGAGATAGGTCTCTATTTTATGTCAAATTTCACATCAAATGCAGGTGGCAAGGGATGATGACCCTCTAGGGACAAACCTTCCATCCTCACCTCTATGTTTCAGCGTCATAAACAAATCTAGGGGATTTGGCTCTGACTTTGGGGCTACATTGATCTCCTGTGAGCGATAAACTCCACATCTAGATTTGAAACTTTAAGATTCAACTTCCTTTGACCTGAACTAGGCAGGAGAGCTGTTTTATCCTGCAGGTATGCCTGTGATGAGAAAACTCTGCAGAGAATTGCATCTGCACTATGTTTTCTGGCTCTCATGTTTTTTTCTACTGGGAATAGTCTCCAATGTTGTAACTAGTCAGCACTACTTGTTCTTTAGCAGTCACTCCATGGATTCACTCCCCTAGAAAGCATCCTTGATGCCTTTTCTCACTCCTATGTGAGTTGGATGCCTCTCCTTGTGTGCTTCAATGGCACCTAAGTCTATTCTTTTGCCACCCTTTGCAATAAGAACTCGTCAGGAACTGCAAGCCTGTCTACTTGTGTTTTGTCCTATGCCAGGTCTTCATGCATAGTGTCTCATCCAAGGCTTGTAACAGCCCAGTAAGGTTAATGCCATTGGTCTAAGGTTAGTGTCATTTGCACATGAGAACATGGAAGGTCACAGAGAGTAAGAAAGTTACTCAAGGTACACTATTAGCAACTGGCACTTTCGATTCAATCAAGACAGTCTAACTCCAGATGGCTCTCCCCGGGACTCCCCTGACTCCACGTAGTCAGGATCATGATGTTTCTCTCTCTGTGTCCTGAGCACCAACCAGAGGGCTTGACCATGTTGAGAACTCCAGAACTGACAGGCAGACTGATCACGGACTGAAGTGAGCCACATGCAGGTCTGTCATGTGAAGCTGCGAGTTCTTTGGGAGCAAGGGCTGTAACTTTTATAGTTGATTCCTAATCCACAGCAAAGCCTCTGGCGCAGAACAATTAAAAAACAACAAAAACAATAGTGAACACAACAATGAGCACTTTTATCATGTGCCAGGAGCTACTGGAAGCACTTTACATTTATTAAAGTTTTTAATATTTATAACAACCCTATGAGGCAAGTTCTCTTATGATGCTTCTGTTTTACAGGCTAGTACACGGAAGCACAGAGAGGTTAGGCAAATTGCTCAAGATTGCACAGCTGGAAAGTTGCAGATCTGATCTATGGTCCCAGACAGTCTGCAGACAATAAAGATTGTCATGGTTGTTGTAGTAAATAAAATAGTGGATGTGTGGCCTTCTGCATTTTGTTTGCTGGTATATATAATATAGTTTCCTTCTTATCCCCCAGTGCACCCTAGAACTAAAGATTGACTGAAGTGAGAGCTGGAGTCCAGGACCCTCTCCCACAATTTCAGCTGAATTTCTGTGTGGTCATATGGTGAAGAGGAGATGACAGTATAGTCCCTTCTTATGCCTTTTAGACAAAAGAGGCAGCATCATGGCCACAGGCAGTAGAAAAAATTATTCTATTTTTAGAATAATAATAAAAATAAGAAAAAATAGAAACTGCTGAGGATCTTACCATGGGACATATTACTTTTCTGGGGAGAATCAAAAGATAGCATAACCTGCAAAATTCCCAGAGGTTGCCCAGATCTAGATTGCCATTCTTCCTGAAGCCTATTATGGAGAAGAAAAATGAGGTTCATAACCTCATTGTGGAGAAGAAAAATGAGTTTCAGAGAGGTTGCTGATTTTGTTAACATCACACAGCACGTTAAGAAGTGTTATCAGGAGCACATCTTTCCTCATAACAGTCAGAGGAGAAAAAATTCAGTTGCACAGGGAACTGAAATGTGAGTAGCTTCTCTTGGGAACTTTATATGTACTAAGCACTGCATTAGGCTCTAAACATACCTTATTTCATTTAATCCTCAGGCATAGAAGATCTGAAAGATCACATTTCAGATGAAGAGAGTCAGACTTTGAGGTTCATTTGCCCAAGTTTGTGCAGCTAATATGTATTTGAGCCAAGAGATTTTGAAAGTGTCTATTTTGTCTAGCATCTCATAAATTTCCAAGGTGAAATAATTATTTGGCATGAGACCAACAGCTTAACCATTGCCTTAGCCAATTTAAAAAATGACTCAAAATGCAATGAAGCTAGTGCTATTATGGCCATAAAATGACCCCTTTATCTCCCAAATCCCTTTTCCTTTCAAGAGCTAAACACATTGCTTCCATTTTAAATCATAAGTTGTCATTCGTTACTTAATTTGGATGTTGAGTCCATCTCAAATACAGATGAGAGGAAATGACTTATTTAATGTCACAAAGCATGTGGCCCAGGAAACCTGATTCCATGATGTAATGACAAGCTCCTCCCTAGAAGTGTTCTCTCTGCGAATCTAGAGATGCTCAGCGTCCTTGGGGAGCCAGTAGCATTTTTAGGGAGTGATTTCGGCCGTGGTGCAGGCGTGGATCACATCTCCTTTTGGTAGACCCCTTTTGCTCATCTGCAGAAGGTGGGGTTGTACCGGTGAATGCTGAAGTCATATCTATTGCCATTCTTCTTGGAGCCCATAGCTTATTTCTTTGGATTGTTTTGATTTGGCCCAGATCGTCAGGTTTTGGTGTGGAGGGAGGGTCTGGGCTGGGCTGGTAAGCTCTGACACTTGCCCAAAGGGCCAGAATTTGATAGAATCAAGAATCTGTTATAAGTTGCCAATTTAGTAGGATCATTTATTAGGAGTGTGAGTGTCTGTAAAGAAGGCATGGGGGTAAATTTAACTTCATGAGAAAGCACTATTATCCCTAATAAATGGACCAAGAGACAGGTCTGCTTTGGATCACTGCTTGAAAAGTCAAGGTTCTTACTGGCATTGTTATATCATAGAATGTCTTCAAGCAGCAAGTCAACAGAAACAGTGAGAGAGTTGGAATGCTCCCTGGAGGGGAAGCAGGAAGTTTGAGATGTTTTTCTCCTGACATTGCCCACGATCTATTGAATATTATCTTCCTAAATCACTTAATTTTTTCATATCTCAGATTCCTCAGCTATCAAGAGGGAAGGATTTTGTAGGCCCTTTTCAGCACCCCTCAAGATGTTGTTAAAGACCAATTAGTTTACACTTGAAAATCTTTTGTGATTTGGGGGACACTATAAGATAGAAAAACGATCAATACTCCCTTGTTTATACAACAAATACTCAACAAGTGCCTACCAGATATAAGGCCTTGTTTTAGACACTGAATCATCACTATTATGCTATTTTATGTTTTTAAATTATCTTGAGATTTTTAAACAGGTCTAACTCAATCTGTTGTCTGGCGCTCACTTGCTGAAGGGAATTCAGAACCCTGAATGACGCCATCTCCGCCTCTCACTTTTATTCAATTACAACAGTAACCTGAATAACGCAAAATCCCTTCTAAGCCATCAATCAGAGATGACAGCCTGGGCTGGCTTCCTGATCCCTAATTTTCCATTTTAGTGACATCAGGCTTGTGCCAGAAGGCTGCCAGAGCACAAGAGCATCATGAGAAAATTAATCTGTGACTTGTCATTGATGACAAAACTACAGACAACATCTCACACACACACTCCTTCCCCACTCCCTGTTCTAACCTTTCACTCTGGGGGCTTGGTCTCAGGACTCCATCTGCACATGCCTCCCAGGTAATGGGAGGTGTCATCTCTCGTATGGGCTTGGCGCTCCCTCTAACACAGCGCATATGCGTGGGCTCCTGGGTGATGGTGCTCCAGCAGCTCAAAGAGAGTGTGGAGCAATCTTCATTTTCATAACAGACCTGCTGTACAAAGTTGAGGGCTGACCAAGTTCTATAGAACACCATTTGTTAGTGGCATGGGTGCTTTTTCCCATTAGCATCATACGCCATTGTCTGCCAGAGAAGACCCAGTCACTCATCCTGCAGCTCTGAGAGTTATATTGCTTTCCCAATAGGTTACATAACTTCTTGAAAATTAGTCATAATACAGTGGATAACCCCATGTTCACCAAGCTGCAATTATGCTTTGACCCATGGTCTTAATAGTAGATTAAGGAGTCTTAGATTTTTTTGCAAATGTTTGCATCAGAGGCTGAATTTAAGTCTTCACCACTGATCTAAGCAGGTGACATTCTAAGATTATGGTATTGGTTCCAAGACAGTTTTCACTAAGACCCTCAAGAAAATAGCAGGACTGCAATCACTCATCCACTTAAGCCTGTCAGGAAGGAAATAGCTTATGAGAGCAAGAGGACTGTTATATGAATTTCCATACAATTTTGGGCCAAGACTATTACCTGTCACTACTTTTCAAATATTAAGGAAAAAAACCTCAACACTCTATAATTCCCCTGTCTAAATGAAACCTGCTCTTGTATTTATCCAATTCACTGAAGAAATTGTGTTTAGCTGCTTAGAAAATTGCAAGACCATCTACCAGCAAATCTTGTGTTAGCTGTAGTGTTTGGTCTGTGAGAATGTGACTTATGTTTCATATATTTTGCTGTAAGTCACTATGCAGTTGGCATTTTAAGTATCTATGGAGAAGGAAGTGTGGAGACCCAACTAAATTAATCAGTGGCTTCATTGACTTATTGAGGAAAGGGCTGACTTGACAGAGCATGCCCTGTAGTTTTGTCTTCTGTGCATCCATCCCCTTTTCAGGTAACAGTGTCCCTTCTTTTTGGAAATTATTCTTTCCTACTCCATGGTCTGGGTATCCTGCCTTCTGCTCACCAATGCTAATCTGTTTTATGCTGGCCAGGCAGAGTGCCATATTACCCTGGCCATGGTGATTAGTTTAGAGATGGATTACATGAGCCAAGGAGGGCCAATCAGGATCTTCACTGGGATTTGTATATGGAAGGTAGAAAACAGAAGTCCTCCTCTCTCTAGCATTAGCAACTGGGAGGCTGTGAGTTCACACAGCCATCTTATTTGCCATATGAAGAGACTTTATCTGGGAATGGAGCCAAGTAGAGCAAGTGGAGCTGGGGGATGGAGACAAGGCACAGCCCTGACCACCTTCCTTGAGCAGTGATTTTACCAGCCAAGCCTGGCTTGAAGCCATCCAGAGAACCCACCCTTAAACTGTTGCCTGATTATGAGAGCCAAACACAATCAACTCAACCTTTTATCAACACAATTTGAATCAGATTTCTGTCACTTGCAATAGAAAGAGAGCATCTATTATGTGCCAGGTAACTGGTTAGGCACCATTTTCTCCATATCTCTCTCAGTCCTCACAGTGTTCATAGGCATGAAAGAATACCATTTCGATTTTACAGACCTGAATACAGAAGTTGAGAGAAGAGTGAGAACTCACCCATGTTCCCATGACTAGTGAGTAATGAATTTGGCTTCACACCCAGGCTGTCTGAGATCTGTCATCCCACCAGAAGGGCTCTCTAAGTAATTTTTCCTCCGTGTCTTTCAGTTTTATCTCAGGAAACCCAACTAAATTGGTGCATGTTGTAAATATGTAAATATAAAGGCTGTAAGGAAATGGAACTGAAACTGTCAAAGTGGAAGCACGCTTTGGAGTATGTGCCACTCTGGAAAGAAGCCAACTTCATTTCTAGATATTGAAATTAAGTTCTTCCTGGGACTTCTATCTGACTGCATTTTACTTAAATTAATAAAATCACTGTAGGTAAAGATCATTCCTGATTTTCTTCCATAACTAGATTAGGACAGATTAGGGTTAGATTAGGTTAGATTAGATAGAAAATACCATTTTCAGAATCATAAATCACACTCATGGCTCTTGGAGGTCTTATCTGTCACTTTTTGTGTCTATCTCATGCCAGTTTTCTAGCATTTGGCCAGAAGATGTTAATCTGGGAATAGGAAATGCTAAATTGGATATGTAGATACACTAGTAACAGTTTGCTCTCAAGTCTCATGTTCAACAAAGGCCAGACGAGAAGGACAACAGAAGCTTCTAGGTTCTGAAATTGCTTTATATGTTAATTAGCAAGCTATATTAAAATTGACCCATTTTAGGAATATAGAAATAAAAATAATGATAATTACATCAATGAGCATATATTATATTCTAGGTACTTGACATCCATTTTCCTGAAATGCTTATGAAGACCTTTCAAAGTAAGGATGATTAGGACATTAAGAATCAAAGAGGATAAATAACTTTCCTGAAATCCCTCAAATCGGAAAGGTAGGATTCATTCCAAGATCTCTCTGGTTCCAATGTCTGATGTCTTTCTGCTTTGCCATGTGACCGCCATGTCCAAGCTCTGGACACTATTCTGCCATGCTTATAACTGGAAACCATGATTGTTACAGCCATATACACTAACAAAGACATAAATTAATTGTCTAACCAGAAGGTGCCTCACTGTGAATTTTATCAGCCTGGTTGTCAGGCTGGATTAGACTGTCCTAGCTGTCTGGTTAAAATAAAATCAAGGCACATGCTTTGTCATTAGACAGACCTAGGTCAAAGCCCTGGCTCTGGACTAACTAGCTGTTTGACTTTGAGAAGTCTCTATCCCTCTCTGGGCATCAACTTTGTCAACTGTGAGATGGGGCTAATTAGCAGCTTCGGAGGGTTGAGGAGAGACTACAATAAGGTAACACATGTAACGTCCTTGGCATAGGACTTGCCACAGTGCAAAAAGTTGAAATCCATTTTTAATGCTTGTCTGATGACAGCTTTTAATTTTCATCCCTTTCTTTTATTTCCCCTTTAGTCCTCCATCTGAGCAAGCTGATAACAAAGCCTGGGTGGTCTGTCATTTAGAGCTAGTGGGAAATTCAAAATACTTGAGCCCCTGAAACTCTTATCTGGCCCTACCCCTTAGCCACAATAAAAGCCTCAAGCGAGGCTCCTTTCCTTGCTCTCTAACCATTTTCAGACCAGCTTGGGACATTTTCTCTGCTTTTGCAGAAAGCCTAATTTTTTAAGTATTTAACCTCTTTGTACCCTCTTGATGTGTGTGTGGCATCATCTGTCTTGACATACCGAACAAATGTTGGGTGGCAGGGGGGTCCTTCTGTTTCTGTAGAATGCTCATAGCACACAGAGTATGTTAGGGATCATCATTATTAAAAAGTTAAATTTTGGTGTTTAAATTAAATATAGGAAGTCATAGCTAATAATGTTTGACTCAAACTTATGCATTCATTTGACCATATCTACTCTGGAAAGAATGGGCAGTCAATTAGGTGATAGGGTTTTCAGTAAGGCTGGTAGGAAGGGTCATTTATTCCAGTAGAGTGCTTCCTTTCTCCAATTCATTTCTTTTAGAATGTGAATCAAACCAACCTAGGTCTTTGGGGGCCTAAGAGAAATGCACTGGATAGATAATTTGCATTATATTTTCCTCAGGCAATAAATAAACCCCCAGGTATATATTGAAAACTTACAAGATCAGTCTCCTGAAGAGAGTATGGCTTGAACACACTAGTTCTTATAAATTTACAGCACAATAATTCTGTTTTATTTTTCTTCTCCAGAGCTTAGTAAAATATCTTAAGATTATTTTAATCTGTTCCAAATCATCTAGCTAAACAGTGAATACAGTTCTGCTCACTTAACAATTTTTTCCTGATATAAGTGTTGTTAAAACAAAAGGAATCTAATTTGTGATTGATATGGTTTGGATCTATGTCCGCACCCAAATCTCATGTCCATATGGTGGGGCCTGGTGGGAGGTAACTGAATCATGGGGGCAGTTTCTAATGGTTTAGAACCATCTTCCTAGAGCTGTTCTCATGACAGAGTTCTCACAAGATCTGGTCATTTAAAAGTGTGTGGCACCCTCCCCTACCTCTTCCTCCTGCTTGGGCCATATAAAATTCTGGCTCCCCCTTCATCTTCCACCATGATTGTAAGTTTCCTGAGGCCTTCCCAGAAGAAGTCACTATGTTTCATGTACAGCCTGCAGAACAGTGAACCAATTAAACCTCATGTATTTCTTTAGAGCCATGCAAGAATGGATGAATATAATTATTTTAGTTAAATCAACAGATTAATGTCAGGAGATTTTGGGAATTCTGCATAAACATAGATATGATGATTGGGCTCAGTGTAACAGAGCCCAAAATATAAAATTTGGCTGTTTTATGCTCTTGTTTGTGTGCAAAGACTAATATTTTTCAAAACAATGAAATAAACGGTGCAAATTTTCATTATCAGGGAAGCACATTCAAGCAAGATCTTTCAAAGTTAGTTGACTTTCCCTATACATAGATAATGATCTGTTACTAAAATGGGATCTGGAAACAAATGTACAAGGGGAAAGCCTCAGGGAGCAGAAAAGAGTCATTAAGTACAGAAATCAAGCCCCCTAGGGGCCTAACGATAGCACTGTATCTTGGTAACAGACATCAGTTGCCATTTTTACAGACACCTAGCTCTTTTACAAGAATGTGACTTCAACACAAAATTTTTTCTTACTGCCATAAATAATTTTTTTAACATACTGGTTCACCTTAAATTGGTTTTGCAGGACTCAATGTATACTGTACTATCATAAAGATAGTTATTCATAAAAATTAACTTGTTTTTTCTCAAAACATATATATATATTTTTTCACTTGAAAGAGAAAATTATAGTGAAGAAAGTGCAAAATAGACATTCTTTTTTTGCAGTTAGTTGCCTAGATGTTTCTTTTTGACATTTGACTATCTAACCTTTTTGCTACCTTTCAGAATAGAGATTCATGTACATAGCTCTTATATCTCTTATCTTTCCCTCCCTCCCTCCCTTCCTTCCTTTTTTCTTTTTTTCCTTCCATCTGTCCATAATTAAGGCTTTACTATATGTCAGGACATGGTTTATATCTAATGTGATGATTACTTAAAGACCACAAATGGATGAATGAATGGATGAGCTGGAAGACAAAGAAAAGACAACCAATAAAAAGAGTAGCTTCATTGCTTTAGAAGAGGAGGTGAAATGGTGAAGTGATCAGGATTATGGCCATTACTGTTGGATATCTTCTCCAGCTACAGCCTGTTGCTATCTTTTCCTCTTAGGCACACTGCTCAAAAATCCATGACCACCATTTCTATTTATTGGTAAGACTCTTTAATCTGCTTTGGACCATCATTATCCACCAGAAGGGTCTTGCTAAAGGTCACCAATAGTGTCCAAACTACTAAATTAAATGATATTTTTCAACTATAAATTTGCTTGAAATTAGAATAATTCTATATTCTTGAATAATCTTATTTATTGTTTTTAATAATACAAAATACTTTTTGCTTTCAATCTTCTTTGCAGACTTATTCTCCTTTTCCTGTTCATGACAAATTGGAGCTCATTAACCTCATTAAGCTCATTATATGGTCAGTTTTAGAATAAGTGCAATGTGATGCTAAAAAGAATGTATACTCTGTTGATTTGGGGTAGAGGGTTCTGTAGATGTCTGTTAGGTCCACTTGGTCCAAATCTGAGTTCAAGTCCTGAATATCCTAGTTAATTTTCTGTCTCATTGATCTGTCTAACATTTACAGTGGATTGTTGAAGTGTCCCACTATTATTGTGTGGGAGTCTAAATCTTGAATTTTGATTCTTTACTTCGTAAGTAAACTGGACTTCAGAGAAGTTAGACATCT
>CAUYLG010023307.1:0-79770 GCA_963573385.1 Cacajao melanocephalus | reverse complement strand
TATCCACCTTCTAAAGCCTAATTCTGTTAATGGATCGCGCTCGTTCTCCATCAGGCCTTGTTCCCTTGTTGATGAGGAACTATGATCCCCTGTAGAAGGAGAGGCATTCTGATTTTGAGTATTCTCAGCCTTTTTACGCTGGTTTCTTCCCATCATTGTGAGTTCATCCACCTGCCGTTTGTAATTGCCAGCTTTCAGATTAGGTCTCTGAGTGGACGTCCAACTTGTTGATTCCCAGCACCGAAACCTGAGCAACCCACTGTGCCGACTAAAATAGCGGCATTAAGATTCCTAGTGCTTTTCTGCCCGGGAATCTCCGGTCTGGCTTCCCTCTTGAATCCCCTTTTCAATCAGGTAAATAGGTGACTCTGCCTTCTCGGAGCTCCAGACGTCGAAGGGGTGTCAGTCCCGTTTACTCTGCACTGAGAACCGCGGCGCCGGGGCGCCGGCAAAACCACCACGCTGGCCACAAGAGTCGCGCTGGCGACCCGTGGGGCTCCTCCGCTGGGAATCTCCTGGTCCATGGGCAACAAAAATTCATCTGTAAGTGTGGCGTCCTCTCGTTCTGTGTGCTTTCTCTGGGAGCTACAATCCTGAGCTGCCAGTAGTCAGCCATCTTGGATCTCTCTCCAATAATGTTTTTTCTTAATGTTTTGTAAGAGCTTTTATATATTTTGTGTTACTTTGCCCTATTTCAAAAGTCTTGTTCTTTTTTCTTTTTTTTTTTTTTTTTTGCACAGAGAAGATTCTCATGTTATCTGACTCACATTGTCTCTTTCCCTTGTATTTTTTCATTGTCCTATTCTTAGATTGAGACCCTCAGACATGTATTTATTCCATATAACTGTCTATGTCCCCCACCCCCATTTTTATGGTTTACTTTTTAAATAGTTTAACTCTTTACTTCATTTGGAATTTATTTTAGTGTAAGATTAAGATTTAATTTAAACAGATTAACATATTTAATGGTTAATTCCAGCATTGTTTATTGACTACTGTTTCTTCTCTCTACACATTTGTTCCATGTCTATTCTCTTATGTACCAGAGGCAAAGATTTTATATATATTTTTTATATTTACTCATTAATTAATCATTGTAGCTTATTAGCAAGTTAATTATCTAGTAGGTCAAGACACCTTTTCTCTTGTTTTGAAAAAAAATGTATTATTATCACTTATCTTTCCAGATAAACTTATAATCCTTTACATTTTCTCCAAATCTTTCCAGGTTTTGGTAAATCTATAAATAATTTATGAGAAAATGGCATTTTATAATGTTGATTCTTTTTATTCATAGTATGCTTCTTCATTTGATGAAGGTTTTTAAAAAATTTGTCAAGATTCATGATTATTTCTCTGCTTCTTTCTTACATCTGTTGGCAAAGGTTCCTCTGCTATTTATTATCTATTGTTGCTCTTGTTTCATTCCTTAAGTCTTTTCATATATTGCTTCTTTACATTTTACTCTGAAAAATGTGAAATTATACCATCTTGAAAATAAATCTGTTGTATGAACCAATATCCTTAGATTCATTTGGTAGCTGGGGAGTTTTTTCCTGTTGGAAACCCATGTGCTGTCCACTGGGCTATGGATCCTCTTAGCTATTAGTGACACTGGTTACGCTTCATTATGTTGCGGAAGTTTCCTTTTATTTGTGGCTTTCTACGTTAGAAAAATATCAGCCATGGATATTGAATGTGATCAAATGCCTTATTAACACTTGTTAACAAGTGTTTAATATAACATAATATACACAGAGAAAAATATCCTTACTAAAACACTCCTGAAAGTAAATATTACAAAGCCATAAGTATTTTTAATATGACGTTGGATTTCATTTGTTTGCATTTTTTGTGAAATTTTTGCTTATATATTTATGAAAGAAATAGACATATAGCTCCTTTGCCAGGTTTTGGTCAGGATCACACTAACTTTACAAAATGAATTAATAATTTCTATGTTCCTCTGTGTTCTGCAATAATTTATGAAGCATGGAAATTGTATGTTGAAAATTTGAAAAAAGCACTTATAGTACCGCTTGGCCTGTAGCCTTCTGCGAAGATAATTTTGAACAAACTTTAATTTCTTTCATTGATACTTTTCTGCGTGGTTAATTTATGTTCTCCTAGAGAAGTGTCAATTTCATTAAGATTTTAGAAATGAACAAAATTATGCAGTACTTTTTTTTGTTTTGTTTTAATTTGTTCTGCAATTGTGATTATGTAACCTTTTCTCAGTACTAACCTATATGTTTCCTTTCCTCCCCGTGATAAAATCTGACTGTGTTCGGTGTATTTTATCAATTTGTGAAGATTTGTATCTTAGGTTTAATATTTATTGAAAATCTCCTCTTAATTCCTGTGTTTTATTTTCTAATATCATGAATTAAATGCTTTATTTCCTTTATATTATTTCTTGCTTTATAATACTTCTGATGTTTAGTATAGCTTTAGACTCACACTGTAAGTTTTCAAATGTCGTGCAGTCATTATTGGTACTTTTCAGATAGTTTTGTGATTGTAGTTTTTTTTTTCTGCAATTAATTATGTGAGAGACTGAGTTTTAATTTCTGAGTTGTCAGAGTGCTTATATAGATAGATATAGATATATTTATTTATTTAAATACCAAGTTCTAATTTTATTTCATTTTGCCCAGAGAATATGACCTTTAATTGTGGCTTCTTACTGGTTTTGGTTTTCCTTGGAACATGAATTGTTTGTAACTTGGATAGTTGTTTGGCTGCGTCTTCATCTTTTTGTCTTTTCCTCTTCATTCTGTAAGAGACTGCGTTTTTTTTCCCCTGGGTGATTTGATTTTCAG
The DNA here is from genome assembly GCA_963573385.1 of Cacajao melanocephalus. Classification (NCBI taxonomy): domain Eukaryota; kingdom Metazoa; phylum Chordata; class Mammalia; order Primates; family Pitheciidae; genus Cacajao; species Cacajao melanocephalus. The sequence goes on along the minus strand of CAUYLG010023307.1, from coordinate 76,948 downwards.
CACTATTGGATCTGCTTTCTGCTACCTCTTATTCCCATTTATGTTTTGTGTTTGCGTTTCTGGTTTTTCAACCATTTTATGTCTTGTCATCTTCATCTTAGCTGACTCTTCTTGTAATCTTAGTCTTTCTTTTTATTTAGTGATTTATCTTTCATATATCTCATGTTTCTTTGATATCAAGATTTTAAAAGTAGATTCTAAAATTTACATCTTCTTCTTGTAATAGATTCGTTTTTTTTAGAAAAATCGTATTTTACTTTGGATGTTGCAGAGAACTTTCAAAGTTGTCTTGAGTTATCCACCTTTGAAAGAGAAGATCCAGGGCCAGAGGTGTGCCTGTGAACAGGCCCTCCTGTCCCTCCAGCACACTCACTACTGTCGCCCGGCCACAAGGGTCAGGTTTCTGTTAACATTGCTTATGCTGAGGGGCTGGTTGATGTGCATGGTTCCTGGTCAACCTTCCAGTGTTTATGTTGACTTTGCTAGGGTGACTCGGCTTGCCCAAGAGGGGATCTCCTGCTCCTGCTGCCTCATAGTTAGAAATGGAGCCTTACTCATTATAATTGTGGTCAGTGATAGTTCTAGTTCTTACATCTAGAGACAGTGCATGAAAATGTACCCCCCGCTTTGATCCCTCCTGTGGTTCTTCCCGTCGCCCCTCTTTTCTGCTAATCTCCAGAAGGCCTTATACCACCCTCCTTCTGCTTCTTTGCCTGGCTGAGTTGCATTTCCAGGAACTGGAGTCTGAATGGATTGGTATAGAAAGACATATTGATGAGGTAGGGGGGCCTTGACAAGAGTTCCTTTCAGCAGCAAATGCCTCATGTTTCTGAGATGGGTTCATACCTGAGGACCTCTGTGCCCTTCCATGGTCCACCTGTCACAATCCGTTCTTGTGTGTTAGGCACTCATCCACACTCAGCTTCTTTTATGCATCTCTGTATTTCCTTCAATGGAAATGTGGGAAGGGGTGAATTACATGCCATTGGCTAATTGCCATGTATCCCAGAATGCCTGTTGAGATTTTAGCTTGAAGTTTTTAGTTTATTACAAAGAAAAAGAAATTGGGATTCAGGAACAGCTAAAGCTGTCTGGTATTAACTACTCTGTCTTTGCATTTTTCAGACTCACACCTGTTTCTGTGATTTACCCTACATAATTATCTCTGCAGAACCATGGATTAGGTATTATTATCCTCATTTAAATTAAAGTAACTAGCCCAAAGTCAAAAACAGCGTAGTTTTGAACTTTTACTTTCTGAGGAAACACTCTTACACTATTTTCTCTGTGCTAAACATCCCTGAGGAAAGACATTTCTGGACATTTTTGTCAGGAAGTTGGACAAGAAGTTACCCCAGTGTGGTTGGCAGAATAGTGCTCCCAGGAGATGTTTATGTCCACATCCCTGGAATCTGTGGGTTTGTTATGTTACATGGCAAGGAGGAGTTCAATTTGCTGACAGAATTCAGGTTGCAAGTTAGCTGAACTTGAGATAGTGAGAAGATCCTGGATTGTCAGTGTGGGCTCTGTGCAATCACGTGGTCCTTATATGTGAAAGAGGGAGGCAGGAGAGTCCACCAGAGAAGGTGATGTGCCAACAGAAGCTGAGGTCAGAGTGATATCATTACTGGCTTGAAGATGGAAGAGGCCACAAGCCAAGGAATGGGGGATGCCTCTAGGAGCTGGACAAGGCAAGGAGACAGATTCTTCCCAAGAGCTTCCAGTAGGAATGCAGCCCTGCTGACACGTTAAATTTAGCCCAGCAAGACTCCTTTAGGATTCTGACTTCCAGAACTGTATGGGGTTGTTGAAAGCCATTAAGTTTGTGGTAATTTATTACAGCAGCAATAGAAAACCCACGCAATCCATGTATCAAATATTGGCCATGGTCTTACTCTCTGCAGAGCAGGAACAGGAAGTCCTGGGGTGATTGGCTGTGTGTGCACACCCACTACACAGAAATTTACATTAACATGTACCATGTCATCACTTGATTATGTATTTATTATCTTATTTTGTTATTGTCACCCTCCTCTAGCTAGAATGTCAGCTCCCTAAGAGCAGGAACTTGGTCTGGTACATTTATGGCTGTATGCCCAGTGCCTCATATGGAGGAGAGGCTCAAGTATTTATTGGATGATTACTTTTTTCCCTGGTGACATTGTACCAACTAAATGGAAGTTAACTTACATCTTGTAGTGGAATACTGCAGACTATATAAGTAATGATAGAAATAGAATAAATTGAGTTAAAATTATGCTACCCTTGGCAGTCAAAATATTTATTTTCAGTGTTCTAGTGTTTGGTCATATGTATAAATATTATTCACGTAGGTAGTAAATATTGCTATTTAAGAGTCAAACATGCAACGTACAACATTGCATTTATTTTATCATGACCACCTTTTTTATTTTATTTATAAAAATATTTATACAATAAAGAACAACTAAAGCTATTTGATATTAACTACTCTGTCTTTGCATTTTCAGGATGTTTCTGTGGTTTACCCCACATAATTATCTCTGGAGAACCATGGATTAGGGATTATTATCCTCATTTAAATTAAAGTAACTATTTTTATTTTATTCATAAAAAATATTTATAAAATAAAGAGAGCTGGTCATCACAAAGTAAATGCAATGTTGTATGTTGCATTTTTGACTTTTAAATAGGATGTTTCATGTTGCACTTCTATGACAATGTATTTGAAATAAAGGTCACTGAATTTTTTAATAATTATCATCTCACAGTCTGGTTGGCATTCCATTCACTGTATAGGTCATACTTATTTGTTGTTGGTTATTTAAAATGTTGTAGTTTATTTGAGATATTTGAATACTGTTAAATGAACACCTTTGTGCATGAGTCTGCTGTCAATCATACTAATTCTCCAGGCATCACTGTAGTAGTCCAGTAGCCCTCACTAGCTGGGAAAGCCACGGATGAGGCCTCTGGAGTTAGAGAGCTTTCGCATATTTATAGAGAACTCTGTCAGCTAAGCTACCTGCCTTTAGGTTTGTTGCATGCTTTTATAATTTTTGTCTAAATCTATTTAGAGGGAATTATACGCCTGGCATCAGGTGTTTTCAACTTACCTCTTCAACCTCAGCTTGTGCTTCTTCTATGTAAACTCGTTCCTCATCAGAAATCCCCAGAACGTCTATGACAAGGGTAGGCAAAAGCACAGTATGAACGGGACCGTGATGGCAAAGGAGGAGCTACCAACTTGGAAAATGAATCAAGAGTGTTATTAGTATCAGACCGAATTATCTCCCTTAACTGCATCACATCATGACCTTTACTTTTTAAACAGACATCTTGTTTTTCTTATCTTCTCTTCTTGACAGTTGCTTCGGTTTTCCTACACACTGACTGTTCCTCTGATAACAAAGTGAGAAGGAAAAACAAAATTTTAACCGTCAACTGAGTTGCGCAAGAACGATGAGCAGTCCAGGGTGGGGAGGGGATCTCCTCAGGCTCCCCGTGATTGTACAAGCCAGCAGTGTTAAACGAATTGCACACAGCAGCTTCAAGCCTGGGAGGAGAAGGATGTCCACTCCAGGCAGATCAGGACAGTTGTTTTGCCTAAGATGGCAAGAACATCATCTTTGCATCTTGAGCCAAGGAAACCATACATGGACACATCTTGTCTTGCATGGGAAGGGATACTCCTGCAAGCTTCTGGGGTACCATAAGTGTCCTGTGATGGCGCCTTCACCTTGGGGTTTGTTTTCCAAAGTTCCCTAAGTCTGTTGGGATGTAGAGTAGGAAGGAGAGGAGGAGGAAGGGAGACAAGAGATATACTTGCCTGGGCATGCTCTTTTCTGGTTAATGTTCTGAGTGTTAGCACACAGTGAGGGTTTATTTTAGAAGACACCAGGAATGAAATCTTTTATGTTGATACTGTGCAGGACTGATCTGTATTTTCTGCTATGAAGGACAGCATAACTTCCCGATGCTCCTGCATCTTTGTAGTTCCTGTCATGAAATCATTCAGGGATAGGAAACTTGGCTCTTCACAAGGGTGAAGGGCATTGCCTAGAATAGGAGTGCTGGACAGTAAGCTTAGAGACATGAGTTCTAGTCTCACTTTTCCTATTAACTTTCTGCATGTTCTTTTCTGTTCTCAGTTTCCTTATCTATAGAATGGGAGCATTTATGCTAAATTGTCTTGATATTGATAACACTAATTCTAATTTGATCATTGACTTTAAATTTCTAACCTCCTGAAAGATGTTGGAAATCTGCTTCCTTGTAAGGCTAATTTACAGCCAGAGTAATATGGTTTTGCTCTGACCATGCCCTGAATCATTATTCATTCTTATTTCATGAAAATTACTTTTGTAAATGTTATTTTCTGTTGGTTTCACAGAGCCATTGAGATTTCACAGCTCAGATTTCTTCGGCATGTTATAAACCTTGCTCATAGTATAAACCCATGTTTTTCAAAGTGAGAGCCTTGAAGCAGCAGCATCAGCATTGCCTGGGTCCCCTGTGAGCTTGTTAAAATGCAGAGTCATGGGCCCTGCCCCAACCTGCTGAATGGGAACCTCTAAGAATGAGACCTGGGAAAGTTTGCTTAACGAAATTTACATGTATTGCCTATAACAGAGAAGTTTGAGAAGCACTGCTGTGAAACAGGGCAGCCAGCAGGTGCTGTGATTTTGCCCTCTGCACGTGGTCACACGCTGAAGCATGTTTCACTCCTTGCATACTGCACTTCAGGTGAAATGCCAAGATTGAGACCCTTCTGTGTTAGTGAAGCACAAGTTACTTTACTGAGAGTCTAGCAATATAGAGAGAGGAACACACAGACCTTCCTGGGGTAGAAAGGAGGATGGGTTTCCTTTCCTTATGAGATGGGATCCAAATTCCTTACTAGTCCAGACTTAACTCTTGAGTCTCCCATGGATGGTGGCTTTGCTGACCTCAGAGGGAGCTGCAGGTGCACAGGGGCACCGTGATGTCATTGGCATGCTCCAAAGAAATGAAACCATGAACAGAAGGTATTTCTGAAGAGTCTGGGAAGAGGAACAGCACCTATGTTATGGCTATCATTTCCGTTGCATAGTACTTATTATTTTGATGGTTGGCCCTGGGCTTTGATTTCCAGCCCTGTGGTCACAGACACTCCTTATAATCATCTACTCCCAGGAATAGGTGTCATGAAGTCTCTGTTCCTCCAGCCTTTGGTGGCACTGGCCTGGAACGCAATGTGACTGTGTAGAAGCTGCTGGCATTGCTTCCATGTTGTAAACTCACTCGCACTGAGTTAAATGCTGCTGAGCAGTTAACGCTCCCACTTTGACTGTTTTCCACCCAAGGATACTTGAGTCATTTCTTACATCCTCTATCATCCTTTAAATCTCAACAGTGCTCTATCGGGGCAATTTAATGTGGTGGCACAAGGCATGCCCTGCATAGGACGTCTGCTTATGTTTGAGAGGCACTGAGACCCTGGCCTGGAGCTGTAGCTTCTTGGAGCAAGAGCTGCCTTTTTCAAATGTCCATGAAGGTGTTATCCACTCATCTTTCCTGACTACATGGTGTGGGAGTAAGGTGGGGTGGGGTGGTGCTCTCTCCGGTTTGTACAAAGGACTAACCATGGTTCTGGGTCCCTGTGTGGTGCACGGAGAAACTTTTATTTTCACTCAGGTGCTCTGCCTTGATCTAAACCAAAACTCATGGACTTACCTCCTACACTAGAGTCCCTTCCCATTTGCACACCTAGGTTGAATACGTGAGCCTCCTGGATTCCTGTGTCTTCATCAGAGCAGGGTCTGGGATGCTGGGTCTCTGTACTAGCTCCTTCAGAGCGTCTCTCCCATGGCCCTTCATCTGCACTGTCACCTCATCTCCCCTTGAGTCCAGATTCTTGACAACCGTGTACTTACACCTTCTGGCTCCTTACCTGTCTGGCCCTCTAGACCCCAATCCCTTCCTCTTGACTGTTCCAGCACATCACATGGACTGGGCTTCCTGCATTAGCTTTGAAATGCTGGCGGGTATATCCCCTGCAGAACATCAATTCGTATGTCCCAATTTCTCCATTACATACAAGGTGCAACTGAGCCCTGTAGCCTGCACCTAGAGTCTCCAGATTTCTGCTCCAGCCTACCTCGAAGATACAGAGCCAGTCCATAGCCTTCAGGGTCAAGGTGTAAATAGATCATAAATGTATTTAACAGCATGAACACTTGGTGACAAAGCCAGTGAATAAATAGTTTCACTCTTTCTTTGAACACTTTTGGAGTGCTCACATATGAGTCAAATTTCAGGGCCTAATTTGACTCCATTGTCCTTGACCTCTTCTTCTATCTCATGGTGAACTTTACTTTTTTTGAATTTATTCATAATTTAATTTGATATAGTTCAACCAATTTTATTGGGGGGCCACTCTCTGTTAGCATGTGGGTCTAAATAAGACACAGTCCTTGCTTAGAAAGCACCTAGAGTCCTATATGGAGAATTGGCATGTACAGTCAAAAGACTCTCACACCACATGTGAAGTGCCCTTAAAGAACAGTGTGGGAGTGTGCAGGGGTGTTAACAGCAACTGATATGGGTTAATTCTGCAAGAGAGCTCAGGGGGAAGCCAGCAGTGCCTTCCTGGAGAAGTTTGGAGTCTACATCCCTCCCAGGGGGTTGATAGACTGGTCCATATATCATGGTATGCTTCTATCTTCCACTCTACACTAGTTTTAGAGAAAAAATAAGCAGGCTGGGCATGGTGGCTCATGCCTATGATCATAGCACTTTGGGAGGCTGGAGTGGGAGGATTGCTTGAGGCCAGGAGCTTGAGACCAGCCTTGTCAACATAGCAAGACCCCAACTCACTCTCTCTATACATACATATATATCTATATATCTATATATATGTGTGTGTGTGTGTGTGTGTGTATGTATGTGTGTATATATATAGACATGTATGTCTATATATATAGAGAGAGAGACATGTATGTGTGTGTGTGTGTGTATATATATATATAGAGAGAGAGAGAGACAAAAATTGGTGGGGCATGGTGGTGCATGCCTGTATTCTCAGCTACTGGGGAGGCCGAAGAGGGAGGATCATTTGAGCTCAGGCATTTTAGGCTACAATAAACTATAACTGTGCCACTTCACTCCAGCCTGGGTGACAAAGTGAGACTTTGTCTCAAAATCAAAACAAAACAAACAAAAAAACAAACAAGCTTGACATGAGCAAGGGCACATTGAAAGGTCAACAGCTGTGACAGAGAGCCACAGACAGAGAGGGATGCAAGTGTCGAGATGGAGAGAGGCTGTGTCCCTTGGGGACTGTGGCTCATGCTTATAAACCTCGCTCTTTATTTTTTGGTAGACTTTACCTCTTCTTTTTTGGGCTGTTATTCTCCAAGGAACTACCTAAGCTCTGGACACTTCCAAGCCTTGCAACAAACTTTAAAATGTAATATTCATTTCATTATATAGCACTTGTCCTGAAATGATGATGATGAGAAATTACGGCAACACAACAAACATTTGATTAGCTCTGTTTCATTAGGATTCTTCACCTTTTGAGTATAGAGACCCTCTAGGTTTCAGGAGCTGCTGATGTTCATCCATTTTCCTTTCCTTCTGAAGTTCCTTCTACCGTGGAAAGAGAAGACGGGAGGAATCTCGCCTGGTGCTCCTGGGCCTGCAGGCAGGGGTCAGTGTCTGTTGTGAATGGCGGGGTCATGCATCTGGATTCGATTAGCCAGCTGGCCATCTGCTCTTCGCCTACCTCAGCTGCCCATCTTTACCCGCTTTCCCATCTGTAAGTCATCCTGAAAAGGGATTTCATGAGAATTACCTTCTGAGAAGGCCTGGTGTGGCGTCCCTCTCAAGTCACAGGAATCTGTGCTTTCTGGGTTCAGCATCTGTTCCTGTCATGTGCTAGCTCAGCTTGGGTCCAGTCTCTCTGAGACAACCATATACCAGCAGGGTCAGGCTGGAATCTGGGCTCTAAGCTGATCCTTCGCATGCTCTCCATGCATAGGATGGGTCTCTGCTCCTGCGTCTTGTCACTGAATGAGACCACAGCATGGGCGTTGACCTGCAGCTAAATTCAGCTGGGTTGAGATTCGCTCATGGTGAGAGGGAGATTGAGCAGGAGAGATGTGCAACTCTCATGAGGGGCTTTTGGTTTGGCCTCCTTCTCGCCAAATCCCAGCCTACTCCCATTTTCCTCGTAGCCTCCACCTCGCCTTCTGATTTAAGCCTGGGTCTGAGTTTCGCGTCTGTCGGTTTTACTTTCAGTCGATTTTACGGGTGCCTGAGAGGCTGTAACATTTTCCTGCTGCTTTTTCTATTTTCAACCCAAATAGGAAGTGACAAAAATGGTTTCACTGCAGAGAGAATGTGATTCATTTTGTTACTTTATTTAAAACTTTTTTTAAAGTTCAATATACATACAGAAAAGGGTATCTATCCTAAGTGTATACAGCTTGATGAATTTTCACCGACTACACAGCAGCCACCAGATGAAGAAACAGAGCAGGGTCTGCACCCTGAAACCTGCACACAGTCTTTCCTAGTCACCCCTCGCAAGAGTGACCACTGCCCCAGCTTCTAACAGCGGAGAGCAGCTCTGCCTGTTCTTGCGCCATTTGTCATCTGTGTGTGTGTTCTCTTGCTGAATGTTATGCTTGTGAGATTCATCCACGTCGTCACGCCTAGTTGTGGATTATTCATTATCATTGTCATTCAGTGTTTTATTGTGAGAATTTGTGTGATTTCCAGTGTTCATCTGTAATGAGCTGTGCTGCTCAGAATGTTCTTGTTCATGCCTTTCCACCATCCCTTGCATGTATTTCAATTTGGCATGTACTCCAGAGTGGAATGGCAGGGTCTGAGGAGATGCTTATGTTCGGCTGTGGTAGATGCCAATAAACAGTTTTCCAACATGGATGTACCTATTTAAAGTGTAATTTGGATTTTAAAGCAAAGTGGATGCTTGGGTTTGAACTTCACAGTCACATTTATTGGATTGAAAGGGCTCATTGGCAACCCACAGCCAAGAGACCGAGAGAGTCCTAACCATGGGGAGGAAGCAGTCGCCAGCGCCCTGGCGTCTGGGTCCCCACCCTGGTCTGATGTCGGGTCCTTGCAGCATGTAAACACACACAAGACACACAGAAGACACACACCCTGCCCTCTGGAGGCTGATTGTTTCAACAATGACGACAATGATCATCAGTATTACTATTGATCTTCCTCCCCCTCCTCTCCTTCTCCCTCCCTTCTCTTCTCTGCTTGACCCAAAAGGGAGTTTTATTCCCATCCCTCGCCCAGCACATGTAAGGGCACACGTACACACACACACACCCGCCAAATTCAGGGAGGACCCACTTCTGAGGTTGGGAGGCAGTCGGAAATCACAGTGTGGGGAAAAGTGTTAATTGCACCGGAGGAGGTGTGATGATACAATCACTGGAGCTCTTTGAGAAAGCTTATTTTTAAAAAAAAACAACACAGAGTAAGAATGAGTCTTTCCAAAATCACTGTGTCTGGGGCCAGGCCTGGAGACAGCTATCTCCCTCTCCTATGCTCTCTGCGGTGTTTGAGATGCACTAAGCCCGTATGAAGCACAACAGGAAAAACAGCCCCAGTACCCTCACATAAAAGCAAGTTGATGCATTTTCTAAATAGCGCATTGCCTTTTTAGCGCCACCTCCTGCAACTGGGCATCCCACTGCCAGCAACCTCTCCAGGCACCCCTGAGGCTGTCTCCCTCTGGTTGGCTGGGAGATGGGAAACAGGGCTCATTCCTTACCTGAGGACTTGCATGGGCAGCTGGACACAAGAGGCACCAGGAGCCGTTGGCGAAGAGGGTGCTTCCTTGGGACACGCTTTAGCCCACCAGAGGATGGTGACCCCAGGGTGACTGACCCTTCCTTCCTCCATTCAGTTCAGCTGAGGGTGACAGAGGAGCTTGGACACACATCAGTTGTGTGTCTGCAGGGCCTGAGAGGTGTGGCATGTTAGCAGGTGGCTGATTTAATCCACACAACCCTGTCACATTGGGCCATGGGCAGAGGGCTCTGGGTCTGGCCAAGATCACCTGGCTTGGAGTGTAGGGAACAGGATCTGAAAGTCCATCTCCCTTCTCCCACCTAGCTGCTATCCCCAGCCCTCCATGGGGAACAGTGGTGTCTGCCTCAGCCTATTTGGAGAGTTCGTGGAAGTGGAGACCACACCAATGGTGACTGTTTCCACATGAGTTCCCATGCGCAGGAATGTCTGCAAAACCCCAGCTCCCAGCCAGATTCTGAGGGTCCTAGCTGCCAGCCTGAGGGATCCCAAAAGTCCTTCTCGATGGCTTTGTCTCCGGGAAGTTGGGTAGTGGAGGCATGGATGAGGAAGCTGCCTGGACACTGAACCTGGGGCCCCTGTGAGCAGCCTTGGCACTAGTCCAGGGCTGGGTTGCTGCCCCTCAGTTCTTTGGCCCTCCTTGGACTGTGTGGGGCCCCATGGTCTGTGCTGTGGGAGAAGCAGAATCTGCCATTGTCCTGAGTCTCTTCTATCTTCCTTTAGGCTGCCCAACCCCAAGGGCCTAACAGAGATGGCCTGTTTGACCAGGTGTGAACATGGTGGTTTTTGGTGCCTCCTCCTGTTAGTTTCTTCCAAATGGTCTATGTCTTGGAAAATTCTGTTGACCGGTAAAGCTTTATTAATAAAGCATTTGTTTTTTCATTTTCCCCCTGAAAATCGTCGTAGACCCATATGACTGCCAGTGGGGGCTTCGGGTTGCACTCCTGCACCTGCTGTGACTATCAGAGTTTATCTAATTGTGCCTGAAACTAGAGGCTTGTGACGTTTTCTTAGCCATTGCAGCCCCAGTGGAGTACTTCTGACGTTCCTGATGCTTTGAAATAACATGCAGACCCTCAGTACCACACAGTCCTACTTCTAGAATGAGAGGTAGCTCTGGATGTGAGTTTGCATCATAAAAGCAGTTTCCTCCTTCCAGGAGTTTCCAAATTCTAGGTTACGGGGAACTCCGGGGATAGTAAAACTCTCTTCAGAGTGGACCAAACTCTGTATGTGCAGACAGGCTCAGGAAGCCAGGGAAGCCAGAGAAGATGCTGCTGCAGTAACTCATCTCTCTTGTGAAAGTGGAAATGAAAAAGGAATCTCAAACCTCCTTCTGTGGGTCGCCCACTGTCTCTGGTTGGCAGAGACTGATTCTTGGGCAGGTGAGTAATAGAGGGAGGGAAGGACGATAGGGTGGAGATGAAGGTCAGGCTGGGATGTTGTCTCTGCTTGGGTCTGGCTGATCCCAGAGGGTGTTCTGGAGCACAACATCACACAGTTGATTTTACCTTGGGGCAAAGGGAACACTGTTTGTTGACCCAGTTGACCACTCACTAGCCCCTGGCTGCCTCTGGCATGGGGCAGGGGAAATGTGTGATTCTTGAGCAACACAGCTTCTCTGGACATGAAGGCAGCTGAGAGCCGGGAGTAGCCAGAGCTCACAGCAGCAGGGTGCGTGGCCGGCGAGGGTATCTACAGGCACCAGCAACAAGTGCTACGCCTGCTACCTGTGAGCCTGGCTGGCCATGGGCTACTACCTCTCTCAGCCTGTCCCTGTGAAGAGGGTCGGTCTAGATTTGGATGCTACTTTTTGAACAAGTCTCTGTAGCCCTGCAGGAATCTTGGAGTAGATTGGGGGAAAGCAAACCAACCATGTCCAAAAAGACCATGCCAGTGGGCAAAGTGGAGCTGTGGAAATGTGGCTGTCAGGGTAGGGCATGGATGGGGGCATCCAGAGGTGTGGGGAGGCGTGCCTGTCTCACACTTGTCCAAGATTCTTTCTGGATGGCATTTCTGTTCAGCCATGTGTTCCTGCTTCGTCCTGTGCTTTGAAGCCCCAGGGTTTGCGCAGACACTACTCGGGGCTCTCCTCTCAGGCTAGGGGTGCTTTTCTCAGGATGGCCTGGCCCTTTTTGGGCCACTCCATTTCTCTATTCTTGAGGTGGGCCTATTGATGAGGAAAGTCTCACCCAGTCTCACTCCAGCTGGGGTAGCCCTGCCGGGTCTGAATTCTTTTCAGAAATTGAAAAGTACTTGTAAGTAGATTAACTGTTTATGCCCACGGGCGTTTCCCAAAGCCAGCATTGATGAAGAGATAAGAATGATTTATAACCAGCACTTCAGTCTGCGTCAGTGGTGCTTGTGGACAGATAACAGTCTTCAGCTCGATTTCTTCTTGTCTGAGTTGGAGATGCTCCTTCTAGGCTGGTGGCTCTGAATTCAAGAGCTCTGGCACACTCAGCTCTCATTGAGGGCGATTGTGATGAATAGTGAATCAGCTTCCCCTGACAATGGGAGTCATTTTACTGCAAAATGGCTGCCCTTTTTGTCTCTGGGGAGAGGGTGCTGAGAAGTGAATGTTGTGGGCTGTATAGATGCTGAATAATAAGTGAACTTGATCCCATCAGGCAGTGAGTCTGAATGGTTCCCTTTGATTGACCCAGTTATACCTTCAAACTCCCAGGACTGGTGCTCTGGAAAAAGTGACTGGCTTCAGCACATCTCTCTGTGCCTTGATGCTATCAGGTCTCCATCATGGACTCTCATCTCAATAGAGTGTTAGGCTTTGAGAATAATAACTCAAAGAATTTCCTGGAAAAGGCGGAGGAGGTGAGGTGAAGGGTGGGATTGTGAATGGGCATACTGGAGGCCCAGCTCCAAGAGGAAGATTAATTTACAACTCAGAGGGAGGGGCCTTGGCTTAAGCTAGAGCCAGACTGCATGGGCCCTGATGGGAATAAATAGCAACCCCAGGTTTTATAGGTATTTCATTTACTCATTCATCGAGTCAATGGGCAGGTGTGGGATTAGGTCAGTTTTGCTTGTATTGCATTTGAGATTCCCCATATAGATTGAGGTTTGGATGATAGAAGTTTGGGTTGTGGGAAGAACCAATTCTTTACTCTTTTCCCAAGACTGTACTGAAAGCAGCTGGGATGGCAGCTGACATTTTTGACACACGGCTGTAATCTGAAAGTACAGGGAAGTTGTCAATGGTCTCTAAATTCACAGGGCAGGTTCGCATCCTTAGTTAAGTAATCATTTTAAGAAATGGTTAGTCAAGACCTTCCTACACATATAAAATAAACATGTGTTGAAGATTTTCTTTAACTTAGTATGAATGGGGAAACTGGTAAGATGTTATAGACATTTCAAAGGAGAATCCAAAAAACAGACACGAATATAGATCAAGAGTATTGAAACAATTGTGCAAATGGAGGCAAAATTGGTTTCTTTCACAGTAGGGGAGAGAAGTCAATTGAACCTACCAGACAAAATTTGCATGTATAGATAAATAATTATTTTGTGTCACTATAAATTTACAGAGTTGTAAAAGAGCTCAAATGCTATGAAAATTAAGAGTAATCTGGAAAGGTGTGCTGTAAACAGTGCATGATTTTCTGTTGAACCACAATTTTTTCCCTTTACTCTGTTTAGTAAAGTTCAGTATTTTTATTATTAAACTTGCTCAGAAAGTGCCTGTCTTTTTAAAATATGTAAGCAATGGTAAAAGTTTCTTTTTTTATTTTGGGGTGTTTTTTGTCTGTTTTTATGATTTTAAAGGTAGGGCTCTCCAAATAACTCTAAGAGTTATGGAAATTATCCCATGTGTTTCCTGAGACCTATATTAATAAGTAGAAAGTATGATTTATCAGATTTATGTATACGATTGGTAAGATAATGGGATATGAATAACACTGGAATAATGAATCTGTGAACCAGAATAAAATAGCTCAAACAACATAGAAGAGTCCAAAGCACAACTGCTATGAGGTGGGCTATGGGAAGTGAGGAAATAGGACACATTCAGAATTCTAGATAATTCCAGAAAGTTCCAGAAATTCCAGAACACAACTTTCCCAAAATAACTGCAAATTTCTTCATGCATTATTTTTGAATCTCTGAGAACTTTTAGAGTAATTTAGTGGAAGTTAACATTTTTTCTTAGTTCAGAAGGACCCCACAGGCTAGATGCCTCTATCTTGTCTGTCTTTCTGAAGTTTATCCTGAAAAAATATATAGGAAAACATGGAAAGGAGTAGGTAATTTATGGCAGGATTGAACTTGCCTAGCTTCTTCTGGTGTATTGTGGAAATAGTTCTTCCTGACCTTTCTGCAGTCTTTGACATTGTGGACTCAGCTCTCCTGTTGGAAACCTATCCCTCATTTCCTTAACCCTCTACAGTCCCTGTTTCTCTTCAGCTAAGGCTGCTCCCTGTGTCTCTTTTTCTGGCCCCTTCTACTTTCCTCCCCTTGGTTCTGAGGACGCAGCCCCAGGCCCTGCACTCCTGTCTCTCTAGACCCTTCCCTTAGAATTGCATCCTCATGTGGAAGATCAGCCCCCATCTTGATTCAGATGACTACGATCATTCTGTTCCTGAGCGTGGTTCCAGTATTCCCCATGGCCATTGGAGGTTTCCACGTGAATGTTCTTACACTTGATATTCAGAGTGGCTGAAATGTGGATGATCAGATATCTTCCAATGAAATATAGCTCCCTTTTAAACATATTCTCTCATTCATTACCAAACACTGTCAATTCTTTTTTCTCAATCTCTCTCCTATCTGACCTTTCCTCTCGTTCCATTGTCAGGCTGTAATCCAGCCTTTATCCCTTCATCAAGGGGTCATCCTAATAGCTTCTGCATTCATCTTAATTCAGTAAGCATTCCTTTAGTGCCTTATGAGTAGATACCGTGATTCAGGTGCTGGCCTGCCTGGTAGGGCTACAATGCCGAGAGGCTGCTGGGAAGACACCCACCCATTAGATACTCACACTGTTAAGCATCTAATCATAAACTGCACTAAATGCTAGAAAGAAGGTGTGAGAACATGCAGTGGAGAACTGGACATTAGCCTCTAGGGCCAGACACGGCATCTGAGGAATGAGGAGGCATGACATACATTAAGGCGAGGTGGAGGGGAGAATTTCCCAGGCAGAGTCCCAGCGTCCGCCAAGTCTGTGGGGTGTTTGGAGGCATGGCACATCAGAGAGACTGAACACGAAGGTCTGTTGCTAAAGCGAGGTGAGGAGGGGCAGAGCGACCCTGGAGGAGGTGGGGCGGGAGAAGGCAGCAGCAGGCAGGCAATGTGGAGTTGGAGTAGGAATTCAGGTGTCTATCCTCAGGGCAGAGGCGAGTCTTTGAAGGGGTTTAAGCAGGAAAGGAATGACAGGATCAGGTAAGCCTTTTCTAAAGGTCACTGTCACTGCTTTGTGATGTCCAACAGACAAGATAACCTGAAAATCCTCCTGATCCAAAACAACAGGAAGTGCTGGATAACATCACAGCAGAGCTGAACTTAGAAGCAAGTGAGAGATATCCTTGGAGCTGTAAATAAAGAGGAAGCTGAATACCCAAGGAGCATGCTGTCACTCACCCTGCCTCTCCCCTGGTGGCATTTGCTCATCTCAGTAAACAAGAAATGTCCCTTTTGATGACTGCGTGAGGACAGAAGACAGGGTGTAAGTGGGTTGGGAAATTGGATCTGTGACCCTGACATGAAAGAGGGGCCATTTGATTAGTAAACAAGGCTGTATGGTAAATCTGCTTTCCACAAAATAAAATGTTAGAAAAGTTGTCTCTTTTGACAGGCTCTAGGTGGGGCTGGGGGAGTCTTCAAAAATATCTTATCGTAGACCTGCCCCAAATGGGTTTGGAGTCTTTTTCACTACTTCCATGGTCCTGGAAACCTCATGCCAATAAATTAACGTATTATAATAATGGGTTTCACACTGGTCATCACCACAGGGTTCCTAGAAGAAGAATGGAAATTTTCTCTGAAATTCTCAGTAGAAATAAACTCTAAAGAACTTCAAATGATATTCATATATATATTTATATAAAATATATTTTAGGTATTTCAGACTGTATAAAGCAATAATGACTAAGTTTGATCAATTTCAGTTGGTGATCGGAATTATGACATATCAAGTCCTTGTATTTTTGAAGAAGAGAGCCGATATAGAGTGCAATTTAATTTTATTAAATGAAATGTGTATGTTGAAATGTATGGAGAATTACTAAGATAATACATTCACAACGTAAAGGCACAAATGGTTGAAAATAAAAGAATGGAAAAATATGTAGTAGGCAAACATTAACCAAAAGACACCATTGTATTAGATTGGATATTACTATCCAATAAAGTCGATTTAAGAGCAAAAAATTATTATCTGAGACGATTTTAATGCTAATGGTAATTTTAATGGTAAATGGTACAGTTTACTGGGAAGATAAAACAATTTAAAACTTCTAAACATTTAATAACATAGTCTCAACATGTTAAAAAAAACTTCAGCAGAAACTGAAGATACAAGAAGAAACAAGAAATTTTTAAAAATGACAAATGTATAATCAGATTGAGAGCTTTTAACACAGTTTTTTTTGGTAACTGAAAATTCAAGTAATAAAAAATCATTAATGTATAGAAGACTTGAACAACAGTTTGATTTGATGGACATATATAGAACTTTACTCTTAACAATATAGCATAATATTTTTCAAAACATATAAGAAATAAAACATGTATAAGAATTCACTTTGTACCTGGCCATAACACACGTTTCAAAAATGTCATTGAATCAGCATCACACCAATTAAATTATCTGATTACAGAGAGACAGTTATAGCCTTATGTTGTGTACTATTATATTATTTTAGGCTTTATTATATCACAATAAAGGAAGACTAAAAGTACATACACTAATTGTTCAGTGTGATAAGTTAGAAGAAAGAATAATAAACCTTAACAAATTAGAAGAAAGGAAATAATATATATGAGTCAATGAAATAGAAAACAGCAGTTATCAGTAGAATGGTCAAAACTGAAGTTTTGTTCATTATGAAGAACAGTAAAATACAGACTCTTTAACAAGCTTAATCAGCAAAAATGAATAATGTTAGACAAGAAAGGGAGGACATAGATACAGCTATAGCAGAGATGAAAAAGATAAAATGACTCTTACCAACACATTAGGCAACTCAGATGAGATTGGAATTTTTTTCTAGAAAGAGCGTAACTGAAGAAGAAATAGAAAATATGAAAGTATGTATAACACTAAAAATTTTAGTCCGTAGTTTGAAATGTTTATTTAAATCTATAATGTAATTTATCTCATGAACAGATAAAGAAAAAAGAATAGGATGATTTCAACAGATGCAGAAAAACATTTTTCAAATTTGAGCCTATTTTTTGTCTATCTCTCCCTCTGTCTCTGTCTCCTGTCTCTACCACTACCTTTCTCTATCTCTGTCTCTTTCTATCTCTATTTCTATCTCTGTCACTGTCTCTAGCTCTATATCTTCTTGTCTGCAAAGGAGGGCTAGTAGGGAGTAAAGACTATTTGTCAAAACCTGAAAGTAAATATTACGAATTAAGAAATAATAAAAACATTTCCTTTAAAATCAAGAATAGGCAAGAGTGATCATTATCCCTTTTAATCAATATTTTACATGTGGTTATAATCAGTGTAATAAGTCAAAAAAAAGATAAAAACATTTCAACAAAAGAAGTACATTTGTTTAGAAATATGCTTTTTAAATAAAAAAAAGAGGATATAAAATTGATTATTAGATTTAGAGACAAAAATCAGTTCCATATCTGCATGTCAGTCTTGAATAGAAAAGTACGTAGCATTTAGAAGGCAAAGCCAATGATCCCACTAGGCTCTCTGCTGGCTCAGCGGGGCATTGCCTGGTGAGTAAGCCTTCCTCTTTAGGTACAGGAACAATTCTGTGTGCAACCTTTGCCCATCCTCCTACCTACCCTCACCAAAGCTACCTCTCTAGTTGCTTTGCATAGTATTTTTTTTGGCTAAAAGAAAACTGTGGAGAAAAAATTTTTAAATCCAATTTCTAAAATGTCTTCAGCTCTTTTCAGTGATCTATGACCTCAGAAAATTCTTTAGGAGGGAAAGGTATAATCCTGAGGTAGTAATGTTGTGGATAAAAATATGAGGCTGATAGCCACTGAAGTGCTCATTTCTAGAGGTAGAAGACAGTTCCCAGTTCTCTCTAGTTTGGTAGCTAAAATCACGTGTAGCTGATGGAGCAACTTGAAATGTGGAATTGAGATGTGCCGTAGGCATAAAGGCTCATCAGATTTTGAAGACTTAGTACAAAAGAATGTGACTGTTTCCTTATTAATTTTATATTGAGAACATACTGCATTGATAATATAATACTTTTGATATATGGGGTTAATTAAAAGTTACTACACTTAATTTCTTTTAGGAAACTAAGATGAGAACACTAGAAAATTTAAAGTTACATGTAGTTTTTTTTAGAGGTTTTATTTCTACTTGATGGTACTGTTGTAGGTCCTCATATTCCTAATTACGTGGTTTGGGGTTACTGCTGAATTTTCTCTCCGCCTCAGTTTTCTCCTTTGTCACTATGTGTGATATGTGTGTCTTCTACCATAGATGGTTGAGGGCAGTGCGTGAAGAAGCCCATCCTTTAAAGGACAACTTGCTAAATGGTAAAGCTTTGTGAAACCTACACAGGATGATTCTGTTTCTTATTTTTCAGTCCATTTTTGTTCCAGAGCATGACACAGTTCCAGAAATAGAAAAAAAGGTGGGGGGCTTGGAGAAAATCGACCACGTTGCTGGCATGTTGCCTCTTTGTTGGAGTGAGGCGTCAGAACCAACCTCTAGGCAAAGTTTTGCCATTTGTCTTCCTTAACAGCTTCTACTTTCAAAGAGAATTCTGTGTGCCCCGCATCTCGTTCATCATGCCGCAGTAGTACAGAATTGTAGAAATTATGTCAGCTCAACCTGTGCAATGTGATCTAAATCATTAATAAGAAAAATTATTTTATAAACTTTAACATTTTTTGTCAAATCATTAAAAACTCTTAGTATTGGTTATAAAATATAGTAAAATGGAAAATAGTAAAACTAATGTTTAGTCGATACATTTAACAGAACATTAGAAATATAGACATGGAGTAAAGGAAACCCTACTGCCCTTTTGGTGGAAACGTAAATCAATACAGCCGTTATGGAAAACAGCATGGAGATTCCTCAAAAACTAAAAGTGGAGTTGCTATATGATCCAGCAACTCCACTTCTGGGTACACACCCGAAGACTTTGAAAGACCTGTTTTTCCCTCTTCTCCATCTAACTAGGCATATTTTAAATGGGAAACGGGAAGGAGGCTGTGGCAGCAGCCTGGCGGTGGCCCCAGGGCAGGTTTTCCAGAACATGATGCTGTTAGGAGCAGATTGATACCCACACTCCCATGTCTGTTGCAGCAATGTTCACGATAGCCAAGTTACAGAAGCAACCAAAGCATCTATCGACAGACGAATGAATAAAGAGGAGGTGCTGTATATGCACGATGGGGTACTGTTCAGACTTGAAAGATGATGTCATTTGTGACAACATGGATGAACCTAGAGGATATTGTGCTAAGTGAAATTAGCCAGGCACAGAAAGACAAATACCGCATGATCTCATATGTACAATCTAAAATAACCAGACACATAGAAGCAGGGAACAGAATAATGGTTTCCAGAGGCTGGGGAGTGAAGGGAATAGGCAGATATTGGTCAGAGGATACAAAGCTTCAGTTGGACAGGAGGAATAAATGATAAGCATTTGAGATAATGGATATGTGCATTGGCTTGATCCAATCATTCCACATTGTAGAGGTAGATGACAGCATCACCTCGTGTCTCACAAATAGATCCAATTATAATTTGTCAATGTCCAGTTAAAAAACCATCATAATTTTGAGAACCAAAGTGTTTTCTTTGTATAACCAACTTACCAAGAGTAGTTTGAACAGTGCTTATGATGCAGAGTATCTTTCCTAAGCCCTGGCAAGTTTCCGTACCCCTTTATAAGTTTGGCTCAGCTTCCGACATCTTATCTTTTGTGCACTGTGTCATGAAATATCTTCAAGCATTTCTGTAAGACATCATACCTTTCCTCAAGACCCTTTCTTTATTTGTGTTAAGTTTGTCTTCACTAATTCCTGTGGCTGCAAATCTAGAGTGTCCATACCTCAGGAGTGTCAGCGTCCCCACACTCAGCTACTGCTTCTGTGACTCCATTTATGTTCTATTCACATTTCATTTCTAGCATGAACATGTTTCATTTCTTTGCTTCACTTTCATCTCATCTTGTTGGCAAATTGTTTCTTTTGGTCCTCTATCTTGTAAAATGGGTTTTTCACTGGGAGACAGGAAGGCAACACAACTTCATGATTTGCTGTCTGTTGGTGGACTGAGTAACTGATGCACAGTGACCCCTGGTGACTCACTTTGAAAAAAATCAGCCTGTTAGTCACGGATCGTGGTGCACATGTTAATTGCATGGTGATTTTCGGACTGAAGCATTAGGGGCAAAATTTACACTTTCAGCAATTACTCACAGTTAATATACTGTGCTAACTGAAACTTGGACAGTGTTATTGGGGCACTAAATTAATGCCTATCAGAACTGTGCCAAGCAAAGACTGCCTATGCTCAGCATGTTCAGAATTTTGTTCCTTGGAGGAGTCTTTGTCTCTTGACTTGCCTGATCTGAAAGACCACCTTTCTTATTTGCAGTCCTAACATGCTGTCTTCTGAGCATTCCAAGCGTGCAGAAGAGATGTGCAGGGGTCGGCAGTCATTCAGTCATTCAACAGCCATGTGTGTAGTGTCCATGCCATGCTGAGCTCAGTGCTGGGTGCCGGCATATTTGCTGGCAATTTCCAATGCCTGAAATTGCTGTCATTTTTGGCTTTTGGCGGCCAACTTTCCAGCATGTTTTCCAAACCGCTGCTCTTACAATTTGCACAAGGTTTTAAAGTTACTTCTCACTTGCACAAATTTCCACTATCTTGATTGCTGGGATAACATACTATCAGGAGCATCAGGTTCCTCTGGTTGGGATACAGTCCCCGTCCTGGCATGCCAAATGGGACAGTCCCTTTTCTAAACAGAACAATCAACTAATGGACACAGTCTAAACTTGCATAGTTGCTGGTTAATTATTCAAAGCATGTTTCATTTAAAGCCCGTCCCGTTTCTCAGCATCTTCTTTCTTCAGTGTTTTTAATTGACCTGAGAATTACCATACTCTGAAGGGTGTGTTATAGTTTATTTAGAATCAGATGTCTTTGCCTGGAGCATTAAATTCCACTGAAAAACTACTTCAACCAGAAGAGAGGTATGGCCAGAGAGAGAGGTTCATGATCTTAGAGCTTTTTAAAAAAATTGTAATCGTTTTGAGATTCTTTGCCATTAAATATATTAAGTAGTTCTGGCAAATACTGGTTCCCTGTGGTGAAGGGAACCAGACGTTTATTGAGCTGGGAGTGTGCCAGGGGCTTTCACGTATCATCATCCGCAATCTGCATAGGATTATAGGATGGAAATTGTTATCTGCATTTTTACAGTTGAGGAAACTGAGGCCTAGACAGGTAAATGTAAATGCCCAAGATCTTACTTCTATTTGATGTTAGAGCTGAATTTCGACTTTTTAGTTTGTCCGATCCAAAATCCTTATACTTTTTCATATATAAATGATTGTAAATGCCTGGCATACCGGCCACCACTCTTCTATCCTGGTACGATTACAGACATCACTAATTGATAACCTATGTATTCACTCTGCCTTTTGTCATGCTGCTGCCCATGACTGCTGCTCAGAATGGAAAACCCCGCTCACCTTCTAAATGGAAGATAATGTGAGCAAAGAGATTTTAGGGTAGCACTCATGCTGGTGGGCAGCTTTTAGGCCAGTGTAGCTACTCAGTGCTGTTGGATCGGAGGTGCCCCTCCCTCATACTGGCATTTTCTTATGCCCTCTATTTCTGCACTAGGGATAGTAAGAGAGCACTAAAGCATTCCCTGTGGAAGAAGCCACAGACAAGGAAGAAAAGTAAGAACTTATGAATTTAAATCCTTTCTGTTTCACCAGTGTCTTGATTTAGGTTCCCCTAGAAGCACACATTCAGACAAGGACTTGGGTGCAAGGAGGTGACCTAAGAAGCACAAGGAGAGAATGAGGTAATGAGACAGAGTAAGGGGAAGGGCTGATATAGGTGCATTCTTAAGCAGAACACTGCAGGGGACAACGAGGGTCCAGCCCTAGCAGGAGTCTCAGAGAGACTGTGGGACAGGCCTCAGAACTGTCCCATGAGAGAGGCAAGAAAGCCAGGGTATTGAGCCACCTAATTTAATCCTCTGCAGGTTGAGAGTTGCTCACATGCCTGCCTTTTCTTAGAATTAAATCTTATCTACCTCTCAGTGTGTCTGTGCTGGTGCTGCAGAAAGCCCTTCAGGAGGAGCTGGGAGACACCAGCCCTGCAGTTGAGGGGCTGTTGGCAGGATACTGCAGCAGGGCAGCAGGGGTCCCCAAGGGGGCATGAACAGGGCCGCTCCAGTGTCTGTGTGCTCTCTAGCTGGCTCTGTCGGGTAACTTTCTCTGATGGTGAGCGGACAGTTAAGTCGATCCCACTGTCCTAACTTTAGAAAGTCGCTGAGATTCTGTATATTCTGAATGCCACCCAATGGGATGTATAGACCACAGATGGCCTTTTTTTGTGGCCAGGCTACATTCTCAGTGGTTGCAGCCCAGCAGCATGGATTTGAAATTTATGGTAGTGGTTGATTCCACCAAAGACAACACAGAGTGTTGTGTGTAGCTCCTAATGAATTCCTTGTTATCTTTAACAACCATCTCGGGCAAACATTGTTCCTCTTCAGAGTGGGCCATGTTAGCCAGAGCTAATGTTACCCCAGACAACCGTGAATTGAAGATGAAAGAGGTGTTGGGGCCAAAATAACTAGCTTGGGAATGGAGTCAGTCTTTCAGCAGCAGAAGGGGCAGATAGGAGTCAGGGTGAACTCAGACAACCTTTATACTGGAGAGACCCTTTGCTTTGTGAGGGTTTAAGCAGTTGCTAGTAGCAAAATCTTTGCCACCAACACTTGGAGTAAGAAGGAAAATCATGGTGGTGACAGAGTAACAATATACTTGCGGTCATAGGCGCTAATTAACCCAGACAGCTGATTTAATCATTGCTGTCATCTGTTGCAATCAGCTAGCTGACAGAGGGGTTCAGTTTCATCTTTTCCAATAAGCGAATATTCAAAACTGTTCTCTTTCCTCTCTTTTTCAGCTTAAAAAAAAAAAAGCTTAAAATTGGAATGGCTTGGGGAGGGGGCGCATGTTCCAGAAACCTCTTGCAATGGTCCTTGAGTTGTCTTGGTACATTCATTTGTATGTGACTTTGTCTCACTGGATTGTGTAAACTAGGCAGAGAACAACTCTGCAGATCTTACTCAACTCCCATGATACAAACTTGGGATTCTCCAGTGGAGCCTCCAGTATTGGGGAGGGGTCAGCGTGTTTAGAATGAATGTGTCACTAGCCCTGTGCTAAATTCTAAAGAGACACACAGAAGGGGTGGTGCTTGATTTCACAATCTCATGGTAGAGCTTTGTGTGCATTTAGATTTATATAATTATGCAACGGGTGCTTTGCCTGTTGGAGTGAAGCAAGGTCATGTGGCAACTTGTGGAGCAATTCTTGGACGCTTAGGCTTCCCACAGGGTTAGGCAATTGTACTGCTCCTAAGTGCCCCTAGGCAACAGGCAGGATGGTATCATTTATAGAAGGCATCCAGCTTTGGGCCCGGCGGTCTCATCTGCCATTTCCTACAGGAGTAGGTAGAGGAGGGGACAGACCTAAAGCCTCACATCTCTTTGTTGGGATATCCCAGGGCCCTGACACATCCTGGAAATTTCAACCAGGGAGTGCAAATGACCTTTCACGCTTGCAGGAGTCTGTCAGTGTCAGGGCATTTCACCTGAAAGGGAGGCATGAAATTGTTTTAGACTCTCGGGTTTGATGAAGGTGTGCGCAGCACAGGCTCATGTTGCCCTTGCCAGGCATTATGCTGGCACAGCCCCTGTTCCCCTCAGGGTCTGAGCTCTTCTGAGCAGTCAAGTCAGAATCCTCTAGACTTCCCGAACCCTTGCCATGTTGTATTTGCTTCTGGCATTTGCTTCTCGGATTGTTTTCTGGTTGTTAATTTTGAGTCATCAGCATCTTTGCCTGTAGGATGCACATCTGTACACCCTCCGTGCCTTCCGAGGTCTTGGCATGGGATTGACCAGTGAGCTGTGTGAAGTCACCCCACTGTTACCTGCATCCTCCAAGGTTCCCCACAGGCTCTTCTCACATTGCATGCACACCTATTGTGGGCCCAACCCAGTCTGGTGGGAAAAAGAGACAAGGGAAGTGCATGGAATGGTCCTGTCCTTAAAGGGCTTCTGCAGGAGATGGAGAAAGGAGGCATTCACATGTGAGATGAAAACACCAAAGTAAGACCTGACAAGCTTCATAAGCCTGATAAGCCAGGTCACACCATCCTCTTCTATGGCCCAGTCCAGTGTGCATGTTCTGTGTCTAAATCAGAGGACCCAGTGGGAGACAGTAGGCAGTGGTGGAGACTGTGGTGAGCACAAAGGAGGTTTTCCTGTCCAGCATGGGGTAGACGTTCCCCTCAGGGCTCTAATGGCATGAACTCTAGCCCATGTTGCCAGGTCTTCTGGTTTTTAAGAGAAACTGGAAATCTGGATTTTTAGATGAAATGGGGGATCTTTTATAACATTGTGTGAACAAACTAAGCATGCCTGTGCCCATCTTCATCCAGACTCTAGCCTCTGCCCTGTGCCATCCTAATATGCTCCCCTAGAGTGACATTGCCCAAGCAGCCTGATGTCTCTCCCAACTAGACACCAGAGTCTGGCTGCATTTATGAAGTCACCTCACATGCTCCAGGGATTCCCTTACAGGTCACAGGCTCCACTGAATGAGAGGAGGGAAGGAGAGTTCATCTGTGGGGAAGCAGCCTCCCCATGTTCATTACGTTGCTTGCCACCTCAAGCGAAGATTTCTGAGGCTGCATTTCAGACACAGAAAATTTCTGAAGCTGCACTCAGGTTCGGTGGGCATGTTTTGGGGACAAAAACAGTGAGTCCAAGTGTTGTAGAGTCTGCCATTCCTCAGCAACAGACTCAGCAGCTTTCCTTCCAGTTTAATAAACCCAGGCCCTTGTGGCTTGTATAACACGCGTGATGACAAGTAATGATAACTCATAAGCAAAAGGGAGAAAACTTTTTTTGTCTTTCTGACTCATGTCTCTAGTGTGGGAAATCTGGTCAGGGTGGCCACAAATGTTCCCTGGAGCTGGAAGGTGAAATTCCAGAGGACACACAGCATGGGCTGGAAGGTCTTTTGGTTCCACTGAGGAAGAGGAGATTTCACAGGGAAGGGTTTCCTGGAGTCCCAGGTTTCTCAAAGGCAGCATGGTGGTCAGGGACATGCATCCTGGAGCCAGATTGCCTGGGTTCAAATTCCGGCTGCGCTGCTTACTAGCTCTGTGACCTTGAGAAAGTTCCATAAACTCTGTTGTGCTATACTTCTTTCATCTTTAAAAGCAGGTAATAATAAAACGTCCCACACACAGTTGTTAAGACTAAAGGTACTTCTAGTACTATATGCAAAAGGAAGCATGCATCTGCCCTGCCCTTTCCCAGAAGTAGTAAATGCTTTTGATTCACTGGGTGGGGATCCATGTGGCAATATTATTTATAAGGTATAGAAGTTCATTGTCTCTCATTACCCAACAGACCTCACCTACCCAGGCATGTTTGTACCTCATCTTCAGGGCTACCCTGCAGCGCAGGAGATGTATGTACTGTTCCTCTGCCAAAGGACCCCAGGGAAATTGAGTGGTTTATCACAGGGATCCATCAGTTTAACCCTTGCTGCCTGTCAATGGTGGCACTATTAAGAACTCCCTCCCTTATAGGATGGTTAGGTGCTCTCTTTAGGATGATTGTGGCTGGGTTGCCCAACCCTTGTCCCACTGGGCCTGTGCCTTGGTTGAAAGCCAAAGATGATTAAGATTTGGAGTGTTGTTGAGAGAGAAGCGTGGACTCCTATGGATGTCTGTTTAGCTAGATGGGGTTCCATCTTTGTCCTCTCCGGGTGGCCCAAAGCAGTTGGGTCTACCATGCTTCCTCCTCACCCACGCTTTGGGCCACCTGGAGAGATGGAACTTTCTGGATGGGCCCAGAAATGCTTGGGTTCAAGCTCAGATGGAGCCATTGACTGGCATGTGACCTTAGGCAAGTCATTGTCCTTCCAGCGCCAATACTTAGTATCTTAAAAAGAGGTGGCCTCGGTCTGTGCTGTCCAATACGGGAGCCATGAGCCACACATGGCAACTGAGCACTTGCAGTGTTGTTTGCCAGATGAGATGTGCTGTAAGTATAAAATGCACAGTGGCTTCTGAGGGCTTAGTACAAAAAAAAGACTGAAAAATACCTCATTAGTAATTTTTTTATTGGCCAAATGCAGTGCTTCATGCCTGTGATCCTAGCACTTTAAGAGGCCAAGGAGGATGGATTACTTGAGGCCAGAAGTTTGAGACATCCTTGGCAACATAGACCCCTGTCTCTACAAAAAATAAAAATAATTATTAGCTGGGCATGGTGGCATGTGCCTGTAGTTTTAGCTACTTGGGAGGCTGAGGCTGGAAGATTGCTTGAGCCCAGCAGTTCCAGGCTGCAGTGAGCTATGATGGCGGTACTGCACTCCGGCCTGGGTGATAGAACGAGACCCTGTCTCTAAAAATAATAATTTTTCATCTACACAATGGGATATTATTTAGCAATGAAAAGGAATGGAGCACTGATGCGTGCTACAACATGGAAGAATCTTGAAAACATGATGATGAATTCATAAGCAATTCACCAAAGACCACATCTTGTCCAATTCCGTTCATATGACATGTCCAGAACAGGCAGCTCTGTAGAGACCGAAGGCAGTGTCATGGTTGCCTGGGGCTGAGCAAGAGGGTAACAGGGAGTGGCTGCTAATGGGTGCAAAGTGTCTTTCTGGGATGATGAAAATATTCTAAAATTAGATGATGGTGATGGTTACACAACTCTGTAATTATATGAAAAACTGGCTGGGAGCGGTGGCTCACGCCTGTAATCCCAGCACTTTGGGAGACTGAGGCTGGTGGATTATGAGGTCAGGAGTTCGAGACCAGCCTGGCCAAACAGGGTGAAACCCCATCTCTACTAAAAATACAAAAATTAGCTGGGTGCAGTGGTGCACACCTGTAGTCCCAGCTACTTGGGAGGCTGAGGCAGGAGAACTGCTTGAACCTGGGAAGTGGAGGTCACAGTGAGCCAAGATTGTGCCACTGCACTCCAGCCTGGGCAACAGAGAAAGATACCCTGTCTCTGTCTCTCTCTCTCTCTCTGTCTATCTATGAATATATATATATATATATATATATATATATGAAAAACAATTTATTTGTACACTTTACCTGAGTAAATTTTGGTGCAGTGGCTCTTGCTTGTAATCCCAGCACTTTAGGAGGCTGAGGTGGGCAAATCACTTGAGGCCAGGAGTTCAAGACCAGCCTGGGCAACATTGTATTTTTCTATGAAAAATACAAATATTAGCTGGGTATGGTGGCACGTGCCTGTAGCCCCAGCTGCTTAGGAAGCTGAGGCATGAGAATCGCTTGAACCCAGGAAGTGGAGCTTGCAGTGAGCCGAGATCGTGCCACCGAACTCTAGCCTGAGTAATAAAGTGAGACATTGTCTTAAAAAAAAAAAAGAATTTTATGGTACTTAAGCTATATCTTGATAAAGCTGATAAAATAATTTTTATAATTATTACATGTTGAAATGATAATATTTTGGATATATCAGGTTAGGTAGAATATATTATTGAAATTAATGTCACCTGTTTGGTTTTACTTTTTAATATGTCTGCTAGAAAATCTGGAATTGCCTTCATGGCTCTCATTATATTTCTGTTGGATTGCTGCACTGAACCCTCTCTAAGGACCTTCCTAGTTCCAAAATTATATTCTTCCACAAAACGATCCCTAGGTTTGGACTTCTGATGACTCATCTGGTATCATGGCTGTGACCCAACTTGAAAAAAGTTCATTTGGGTCTTTTTAGAAACCATTTGCAAAAATAGGTTTTTAAAGAGAAATCCTGAAAGGAGGCACGGAGTCACGTAAGGTGAGCCTGCGAGCTGGGACTGTCACTTTCTCCTGCCTCTGTGAGCGACCCAGAGCCATCTGTAACTGTGGATGAGGCTGTTTCAAAAAGTTTATAGTCTGAACCTAAACAGCAGTTTCCTTAATCAGTCCTTCTCTTGGATGGTTAACTCCACCAAGACTGGCCCAGGAGAATCAGCAGCACACTCCCAGGTGGGGTCAGCCAAGAACGGGCGACTGGATTCCTCACATCCTTATGGTCCAGTGGGAGACTGGGGGCTGCCTTTGAATCCCCAAAAGGCTTAATGTCAAACACAAATCTTGGCCCCAATTGTACCTCCAAGGAGGGCTGAGTATGATGTCGGGAAGCATCTTTTTACCTAGTTCTCCCACAGGAATTAATTAAGAATGACTGTTCTGTTTCCTACCTTTTTCTGGGTGCGGTAGGGAAATTCAGAAGTCTAACTTATATGTCTTTTCGGAGCAGCTTGACTCCTGCAAGAACCAGAGTGTGTTCGTGTCCATAAAAACCAAATCCAACTAAAACACCCTCTAAACTCCTGGATATAGTGTGTATTTCCATTGGGAGGTTGAGTCTTTCCTGTTTACTCCTTCTACTGCTTCTTTTCATTTTTATATTTTTAGAGATAGGGTCTCCCTCTGCTGTCGAGGCTAAAATGCAGTGGGGAGATTATAGCTCACAGCAGCCTCAGACTCCTGCACTCAAGCCATCCTCTCACTTCAGTCTCCTGAGTAGCTGGAATTATAGGCGCACGTGCCACTGTGCCTAGCTCACTTACTTCTTAAAAGCTGGTAAGACTCTGAGGCCTGGAGCTGTGAGCTCTTACCCACCTGTGAATTCTGCAGCACCTGCACTTATGTAGTTTCCTACACAAGTTTGGAAATGCTGTTCCTAAACTGGTTTACCTCCCTTTTCACGTGTTTTCATTTAAACAACGGATGCAAGCACCGCAGTCCTGGGGAGGCCCAGCTGTAAGCTCCTGAAGGCTGGCACCTTTGCTGCCTCTACCCTCACGGCTCTTCTTCCCACCTGTGAGCTCTTTTTCCCCGTTTCAGACTTTGGGCAAAGGCATAGGGAAGGGAGGGCTTTTGGTAAAAGCCACTCTGAACATTTTTCCAGAAAACTGGGCAAAAGCAAACTTCTTTGGCTACTGGGCATCTTTTAAGATGATCATCAGAGATGCAGAGGAATAGCAATAGAAAGTATAACGCTGGGGCAGATGTAAGAGTGGACACTTTCCTGTGGCTTTTCCACTAAGCACCAGCTTTTCAGAGACCTTGAGAACGAGCAGCAGACAGGGAGCTCGATCAAGCACAAGATAAGGCCAGTGTCTTCAGGAATCAGAGTGGTTTGTGAGACACTTAAGCAAATTACATTCAGGCCCTATCTCCTTCTGGCAATAATTTACCAGAGAAATGAGCCATTTCACTAGAAGATTTCCATTTTAATATTAGCACAGGGACAAGCCTTGTTTCACAATTCAATTAGAGCCAGGTAACTTTTCTAGTCATAGTGATATCTCAAGGAAGGATTGAAAACAGAGCCGCGCAGAGATAATTTGCCTCTGAGCCAAGTTATTTCATAGATCTCCCAGGAGGACATCTTGCTGGTATGGCTTTGCTTCTGAGGGAAGCCCTTCAAGCCCCTCTGATGAGAAGATAAGTCACAGTACAGTTCTGGAGGAAGAAATGAAACGAGTGCGCAGCTTGAGAGACGCCGAGGTGCTGGGATGCTGGGACTCCACTGTGCAGATGTCTCGGGAGCGAAGGATCCAGCATGCAGGAGCCTTCCTTCTGGAACGGGCTGCTTCCACCAGCCTGACACCCCCAGGATGTTGTCTTGTCAACAGTGGATGTTTGTCATGTGCTTGGCCACTGTGTTGGCACCATGTCACTCTGGTGGTGACGGCTCAGGCCTAGAGGCCTTTAATCATAGTAGAAACAGTCTCAGAAGTGGAGCGCTGCCGAGTGGCAGCAACACATGAAGATTGGTGACCAGACAAGGTGGTGTGACCACACAGTGGCCACGCGCAGCCGGGCCACACCTGGAGGGGTTCGTGGAACACATGGAGCTTGGCCACAGCCCTTGCTGTTCCACTGATCTTTCTTCTTATCACCCTCAGATACTATAAGAGGGGTGTTATCAATATTAATGTACCTTGGAGACATTGGAAACATTGTTTCTCCCCCAGCATCATATATGAAAATGTTCAACCATACAGAAACATCAAAATAATTAGACAGTGAACACTCAGTTCCTCATCACCGGGATTTCACCAATAATATTTCACTCTATTTATAGCTTTTTCCCCCTTTGCTATGGGGAAATCTCTTTTTGATGTTCCTGCTGTGTTTTCCTTTTAACAAAGTAGGTCTCCCCCTCCCATGTCTCAGATGGAAACATTGACGGGTAGAGCATGCCAAATAAATACCATGTTAGTGAAGCCAAGGAAAAACATCTACGTGCCCTCAGATTAAGGTAGCAAAAGATGAAGGGAAGATCTCTGGAGTGGGAGCTGGAAGGTGGACACCAGTCCTGGCTCTGCTGCTGCACAGCCTGTGAACCTGAGATTATCACCTTCATCATTGTCATTTTTCCATTTTCTCTTTTTCCCCCACTATATTCAAGATCGCCTGTATTCTGCCAGGCTGACATTGGACTAATTGTTGCCTGCAGTCTAGTCCTATGCAGAGAGGACAGGTAGCCTGTGACCTTTGGCAAGTTCTAGACTCGATTCTGAGCTATTGATTTCCTTATTTTGGAAGTAAGGAAAACACCACCCAGCTCACAAAGCTGTTGTAGGTTAAGTAAGGTGTTGAGATGCAAAAAAAAAAAAAAAAGGGACTCCAAACCATGCCTGGCATGAGGTCAGCATACCCAGGATGGCAAATATTATGACTCCTAGTACACGAATTCCCTTGCCAGTTTCCAGCACATAATCTCCCTGAGGGTAAGCACTGCTGAAGTTAGAGCTGTGTTGTATTTAGAAATAATAGTAGCAAGAGCAGCATTGTAAAGTAAAACTGAACTGAAAACAAAAGAACTTGAGATACATTTTCTCAGTTCACAACACGTGCATCCTCTGCATGAATCTGTGAAGGACTGTTGCGCTTGTCCCTATAGAAAAGCACATTTTGGTTTATTGCTTCCCAAAAAAGACTGAGGCTGTGAGACTGCTGTCCTCCTCTGCCACCCTTTGCAGAAGGCCTGTGAGGCATCATTGCCGTAGGCATCATTCGCAGCATGAGATGTGGTTACTGGAGCTCTGCCTTCCCAAGTTAGGTAACCCCGTCCGGCATGGACGGACACGCTCCTCTTACTCAGTGACTTCCTGTTTATCATCTGGCGGTAGACAGCCTGTCATTGGAGAAGATGGGATCAGCCAGAGTCACAGAGTCAATGTGTTTCTAATTGGAAACCGAATCAGGGTGGCCTTGGAAGCAGGAGATAGCAAATGAAGACTTTCTACAGCCCCTCAGAAGCCCCAGTGCCTCCTCATGAGGCTCAACCCTTGCTTCAACCTGCCTTGCAAATCAGATACCATCATTCACAGTGCCTTTCCTGGCTTCACTCAACCTCTCTGAGGCAAAGAATCCCCTTGGAAACATGGAAATTTATGCCAGAGACTCGTCATTCTGGTCTGTCCTCCGTCTCTACTGCAGTTTAGAGCTGAGGGGCGCTAGAGCTGGCTGAAAGGCCACCCTGATGGAGACACGGTGAGAACACGGGTGTGTGCACCCACTCACTCTACAGATGAGCGTAATGTGACTTGATGGACAATGGTCCCCCCAAACGGGGAACGGGAACTTTGTGGTGAGCATTTGTTGTCCCAGTTTTATATTTTATTTTGCTTTTAGAGACAAAGTCTCACTCTGTCATCCAGGCTGTAGTGCAATGGTGTGGTGTGATCATGGCTCACTGCAGCCTTGAACTCCTGGGCTCACGCAGCCTCCCACCTCAGCCTCCTGAGTAGCTGGGACTACTACAGGTGTGCACCACCATGCCTAGCTAATTATTTTTTTTTTTTTTTTTTTTTTTTTACTTTCTGTGAAGATATTGTAAAGGCTGGTCTTGAACT
Source organism: Cacajao melanocephalus (assembly GCA_963573385.1). Taxonomy (NCBI): domain Eukaryota; kingdom Metazoa; phylum Chordata; class Mammalia; order Primates; family Pitheciidae; genus Cacajao; species Cacajao melanocephalus. The sequence goes on along the minus strand of CAUYLG010023307.1, from coordinate 44,765 downwards.
CCTACCCTCAAGCGATCCTTCCACCTCAGCCTCCCAGGGTGCTGGGATTACAGGTATGAGGCACTATGCTCAGCCTCACTGCCCTTCATAAAAATCTTTGTGTCCAAGGAGGCTGGTATATGGAACAGTCCACCCTGTGTAGAGCCAGCTTCCAGGAAGAAGCTTATGCATTCGTAAGTCTACATAGGTCAGAAAGTTGCAGAGCAGCAATTTAAACCAAAGTCTGGTGTTTCTCACGACAATGTTTGTATCTTCTTAACACAAGGCTTAATCTGACATGTAAGTCATGAGACTTCACACTGTCAAAAATAGAAAACAATGCAAAATGCTTGCCGCATTGGGAGATTTATCAGCAGCTGTTTCTGCAGGGAGTGTGGGTGTCAAGGCAGGTGGGACCAATGGGACAGTGATGTTATCAAGGACCCAGTGTTGTTTTCTCCTTTCCCGCCCTTCCTTATGTTAGCATAATTCCCAATATTGGCAGAATGGCTGCAGCAGTTGTAAGCATTGCTTCTATACACAGAAAGAGAGAGAATAGGACAGCAGCAGCTCTCTCTGAAGAGTGAAAGGCTTTTCTTCTCAGACGCCACCAGCAAACCTCCCCTCCCATCTCACTGGCAGGAATGGGGCCACTTACCTCTTCCTCAACCAGTCCGTTTGGCCAGGGAGATGCCGTATGCTGATTCCCCAAATTATGTTACAATGATGATGGCCCATCCCTGGAGCTAAGATGAGGTCAGGCCACCCCTTCTCCCCTTTCTCCACAACTTTCTGCTGCTACTTAGTGGGGATTGGTGGAAGGGATCTTGAGAAAAGGACAATGTCCATGTTATCTATGATGGGGACATTTACTAATCTCACCCACTTTACAATAACTACTGCTCTTGCTACTACGATAGTTTCTAAATGTAATACAGCTTTAACGTCAGCAGTGTGTCCCCTCTGTGAGATTGTGTGCTGGGCACTGACAAAGCTGTGTGTGTTTTTATAGTCACAATATTTGCCTCAGCCACTTGCCCTTTCACCACCCACTCATCCTTCTGCTGTGGAGTGACTGTATGAGATTCCAGAAGAAATGGACACGCCCCTTTGTTCCTAGAATCCCTTGCTCCATCTCACCCACCCCAGCCTTTATATGTATGTATGTATGTATGTGTGTGTGTGTGTGTGTGTGTGTGTGTGTGTGTGTTCTTCTGTTGACCCCCCTGCCTTTGTTCCTGCTTCCTTCGCTTTTAGAAATGATGGAAAAGGATTTTCTTTCTGGCTTCTCATCAAAGAACTTGCTGACCTTGGCTGGTAGTGGCTGTGATGAACAGGGTAGCTCACAGCATTGAGAAGGGAACAGTCTCATGTGGCTTTGGAGAGAAGGAAACAGAAAGCCACACAAGGAGCAAAACTGTGGAGAGGAAGACAGGACCCCTCAGCTACGGGCACGCAGCCGAACCTACAGGCTGAATATTGGTTGTTTTCAAGGGGGAAGTTATTGGAAGTCTGTAGTTAGATACCAGTGCTTCTTGTTGGGAGTCTGAAAAATAAACAAAGCCTGATTATTTAGGCAAATCCCTAATCAATTAGAAATATAGGGGTTCACTAGGGATGAGAATGAGAGAGGCATTGCTCTCTGGCTGAAATATGAAAAACAAGCCTCCTGTTTCTCAGGACCAGGTGGTGGCCAGGCAAGCCCTGCTTGCATCAGCCCATCCTGGCTGGCTGAGCCACACCCTCTCTCCTTTCCCTGTCTTCCCTTACCTGTCAGTGGATCTCAGACTCTGGACTGAAACCAAGATAGCATGGATCTATCTTTTTCCATTCAAGCTTGCTATTCTCCTATTGCTGGTTTCAGTTTCCAACTTGGAAAGTTGCAAGCAAGGGGCCAAAGAGTGGGACAAAGTGAGAAGAATAAAGTGGCTTTGTGTTTAAACAAAAGCTTCACTGCCTGTGCTCCCCTCAGTTCTGTCTTTCTCATTGTGAGGCACCAAGAGGATATTTTAGTTCTGGTGTCAAGTTCCAATGGTGAAAGGAGAAGAGAGAAACATTGTCAGAAAATCTACAGGCCAGGGGCAGTGGTGGCTCAGACTTGTAATCCCAGTGACTTGGGAGGTTGAGACAGGAGTTTGAGACTAGCTTGGGCAACATAGTGAAACCCCATCTCTAAAAAAAATTTGCTTTTGGTGTGGTGGTGCACGTCTGTAGTTCTAGCTAGCTATATTTCCACCACTACGCTCCAGCCTGAGCGACAAAGCAAGACCCCATCTCTTAAAAAAAAAAGAAAAGAAAGAAAAAAGAAATTCTACATTTCTATGGCTCTGGACCAAACACATCTTCCCACTTGTTTTAACAGACATTGTTTCCAAGATGAGTTCAAGGTTACCTTCAGGGCTGACATCACTTGGTGTCCCTCAAGACAACCTCTTGGCTCTCCTCTGGTCCCAGCCTCAGGTGCCGTGGGCAGTTCAGTGTAAGTTTAGATCTCATTGCAATACAGCATTGCCCTAAGCATAAGCCGTGTATACCGCTGCTTCCTGGCTCAGGGCCTTCCTAACAGGTGAGAGCCAGCTTGACCCACTCAAAAGCATAGGTTGCCCAGCATTTTGGGAGGCCAAGATGGGCAGATTGCCTGAGCTCAGGAGTTCGCGACCAGCCTGGGCAACATGGTAAAACCCCATCTCTATTAAAATACAAACAAAATTAGCCAGGCATGGTGGTGTGCACCTGTAGTCTAAGGTACTTGGGAGGCTGAGGCAGGAGACTTGCTCGAACCCAGGAGGCAGAGGTTGCAATGAGTCGAGATAGTGCCACTGCATGCCAGCCTGGGCAACAGAGCGAGACTGTGTCTCAAAAACAAAACAAACAAAAGTGCAGCCTGGAGTCTGGGGAGTTGGTGCTCCTGGACCAAACCTCACCTAGTGAGGAAGGGAAGCCACAGCCTCATTCTTCAGATGGACAATTTTGGGAAGGGTGCAGAATGTATATCTGAGCTCCCAGGGGGATCCTGCTCTCATTACCAGTGGCAGCAACCTCTGTAATGTGTTTTTATATATCCTTTTCCCCCTTCTCTCTCTTGCTTTCCTCTTTCTTTCACTTTTTCCTGGGATTCTCTCCAGAATAAACTACTTGCACCCAAGTCTTTGTCTCAGACGTGGCTTTTGGAAAACCCAAACCAGGATACCTTTCAATGTTGCAAACAGCACATTGCAATGTAAAGCATTACTGCACTATGACAATGACATCTGAGGCTTTTGTTTGCGTGGCTGAGCCAGCCGCTGCTGTTAGTTGGCCCAGAGGCTAGCCAGGTATTCTGAGGGACTGGATGCCAACTGCCTCGCTTCACCGTCAGTGGTCAGCCTTCTCCCCCTGTAGCTTGTACTGAACCTTTTATGTCCCATAGCCATCTTAATTCACAATTTCCCCAAGGCTCTTAGAGCTTTATTACTCTGATTCATAGAAGCCAGTTGAGAGGTTCTGTGTTCGTGGCATGGGGAGGGACATTCACGCAAAGAAAATAAAAAGCTCTCTGCTCAGCAGTGCATTATGATGGACACAGGATGAAGGCAGGAAGCGCTGGGAAAGAGCATTACTAGGGTTCTGTTTGGGATTTGAACAGACTTTACATGGGATGGGATTTTTTTTTTAAAAGTAGAGGCATGTATCAGCTATGAGCCTTTCAGTTGCTGTTAGAAAAAAGCCAACCCAATTTGGCTCAGGCTAAAAAGGGAATTCATTGCAACATGGAATCGAAAAGTTTATGATTAGTCTGGCTTCAGGTATCAGGGGCTGAAATGTGGTGACATCAGGACCTTGCCTGTCTCTGTCCTTTGGTCTGACTGTACTCATCTTTATGTGCTGTCTGTGGACTCTCAGCATCCAGGCTCTCCTACCTCCAGGTTCAAGGTCACTGGGACAGAGTAGCTGAGTCTCTTTCTAGGAGCTCTGCTTTGATTGGCCTGCCTCAGTTACAGGCACCTCTCATAACCAATCATTATGGCCTACAGGATGTGGGACTCTGGCCTTTAGTTCAGGCAGCATCTGTGCTGCTGGTGCAGTGGGTGGGTGGAGCTTCCCCCCAGAACAGGTAGACTGGAGGTAAGGGAGGGGGTCTCTTCTAAAATGAAAATCTGATGGCTCATGCCTGTAATCCCAGTACTTTGGGAGGCCGAGGCGGGCAGATCACGAGGTCAAAAGATCGAGACCAACCTGGCCAACATGGTGAAACCCTGTCTCTACTAAAAATACAAAAAAATTAGCTGGGCGTGGTGGCGTGCGCCTGTAATTCCAGCTACTTGGGAGGCTGAGGCAAGAGAATTGCTTGAACCTGGGAGGCGGAGGTTGCAGTGAGCTGAGATCGCGCCACTGCACTCCAGCCTGGCACCTAGTGACGGAGTGAGACTCTGTCTCAAAAAAAAAAAAATAAATAAATAATAAATAAATAAATAAAATAAATAAAATGAAAATCTGAGGTTGATTCTAACTAAGGGAGAGGGGATGCTGGGAGGGGGAAGTGCAGGCACTGAACTTCCAGTGTAGTTAACACTTTAAATTTCCCAGTGGAGTTTTATTGAATATCTCCTACTGGAGCCAATAAAAAAAAAAATGATGTCATCAGGAAGCTAATAGTCTAATGGGGGAAATAAGAATCATACGTGGATAACTGCAGTGTAATAATTGTTTGGAGATAAATTTCTTATTACTCTGTGAGCAGATGAAGTGTGTTTTCTCACTGTTCACACGGTAGCTCCTCTTTCTTTTCACCCCCAAGAGTCCCGATACTTGGCACCTTTGAAGAAAGGTGTTCTAGTCAGGACTGTGGAGAAGAAATCACTGCATTTCTCTTCCCTCTACCTGATTCGCTGGTGATATTTGTACACTAGGGCATGAATTAAGAAAAGCCCAGAATTGAGGAAAGACTAGTTTCCTGCCCTGTTCTATAATGGCAGAGACAAGACAGCCTGAGAAAACAGCAGACAATTTTATACTCACACTCACAAATAAATTGAACTGTTTATCCAATCACAAAGGATGGAAATGCCAGTGATTTCGAGGAGCCAAGTGAGATAGACTTGTCCAGTTCTACTCAGTGGGAAACAAAAAAGTGAGTTTTAAAGAAAACTGAAGAAACAGATTTGGCTGGTTTGCAGGGGTCAAATATATAGATGTATGAAAAATTCAGGTGTTTGGAGTATATCGACAGAGCCTGAGGCAAGGCGTGGGTACAGCTGGAATGAACTGTCATCTGAAGCTGTGATCTTCATACTGTCCTTAGGAAATTTTTTTTTTTGGAAATTATGTTTAGGAAATTCTATAATATATATTATGTATGCATATGTATAATGAGATATTATTTTTAAGCCTTGTACCTACCTTTGTATTTGTAAATTTTTATATTTAAAAGAGAGATATCCATATTACACAAGCTTCAGGTCCCATAAAACCTGGATCTGCCCCAGATTATATACAGTGAAAAATAAATTTAATAGGAATAAAATAGCCATGAAATAAACCATTTGAATATAATAATTATTTTAACAGAACAAAAATGTTGATTTTCTAAACTATGATAATATTAATGTTATATTTATGAGTAGTATCTTATTGAGAAAACATGTTAGGATATACTTAACCATTTTAAAAAATATTATTTTCATACTTTGAGATACAGCTAACAGAAGATCTGCTTATTTTAATTTGAGGTTCAGTTTATTTTAAGTTTGAAGTTTAATGGCTGCCCTACTTGTAATAGATAATCTCCAGGATATGTAGATCCAAATGGAAGAAAAGCGTAATGGGCTATAACTACTAAATCAAGATATTAAATTTTCAATTTCATTCATCAATTACCCAAAGACTTTTGTTAACATCTTCTCATCTTTTCTGATTTCAGTAGATTAATTTGCAGCTTTTCAGGTGTTGCATTTGTGTATTTCTAATATATGGATTTATAAAAAACCGTTTTTTAAATAAAAGACATTGCATTTTAATTACAATTTTATTTTCCAATAAAAGTCATTGACACTTTTTGTTTTGGAATTTTTAAATCAGGTTATGTCATTTTGATTTCAGATTTTTAAGTGGAGCATATAAATGTTTTTAGAATGTACTGATTTTTATCATTTTCTTGATATGATTTGTCATACGAAGACATAAAATGTCTTGATATTCATTTTCAAAAAGCTCTCTCCATAGAACAAATTTCTTTAGAAAAGCATCTGCTCTTTCACTGGTTGTTACAAACTCACCTTGAGGGATTTGGAGTGGGGGCAGACGTAAGGGGCAGTGTGTGTTCTGAAAATATCTGCTAGGTGCACGCTTAGCTGGTGCCCATGTCTTCCCAGAAAAGGTTAGCATATTTATAGCACTTGTCTTTTTACGAGAGAGAAATGCGTAATTCATTTTTAAGTTCAACAGCTTTTAAACATTTTTTGCCAAAAGACAATCAATGAACACGTGTTTGGTGTAAGTAGATTTCGTGATCATGTCCCCGTCTCATTTCAAATATTTTAAAGATTTTAATAATTCAAATAATATTGGCAAATCTGCTCAACTGAGCCCATGTAAAGTGCATCATGCTGCGATACTAGGAAAGTAAGTGATCTAGGCAGGGCACCAGGTCCATCCTGTACTTTTCCTTCAAGTTCTTCACCTGCTGTGGGCAATAGGTGCCTTCCTATTACATTAATTATGGGATATGCTGGCAAGGGCACTTATGTGGGTGCCACTGTCAATTCATATTTTAAATATTAAATGAATTTTTATTTCTTCTTTTTTAGAGTGGAATGTGATATAAAGGTTCTAATATTTTCTTCCTACTCTCCAATAAGTCATGTAACTCATCCCCCAGTAGTGCACAATTCTGAAGGTGGGGGATCCTACCAGCTTTTGAACAGATGATTCTATCCTAGATTTAATAAAAAAAGACTTTTAAAGTCCAAGCTCAAGGGACCTTAGAGGTCAGCTCATTCATGCTTTTGAATGTTCCGATGTGATAATTGGGATAAAGTAATTCAACTTCTCCATCAACTTAAAGTTGGTAATAGATCTGACACTAGAAACCCAAATTGCCAAATCACCAAGATGACAAATTTCTGCTACCGTAAGCCAGGTATCTTCCCATGGAGTGTCATGTGATTCCCTGTTCAATTTGAGTTGTGTTTACTTTAAATCCTGGTTGGGGGATGCTTTTATGCCATCACTATGCAAGATCGCTATACAAGGTCCTATAGTTCTTTTGGCTAAAAGGGCTTAAGGCTGGCTTTCAGTATTGATGATCCTTTCCATTTTTTTCTACCAGTAAGCCTAGCTGGCTTTCTTCTTCCCAGGCGAAGAAGGAGGCCAGAAGAAAACAAAAGTCAGACAAACTCTGTCTTGTTTGTCTCATCAGAATAGTCACCCCGATCTAAAGGTCATTGCACTTTCTTTTGTCTCCTTTTGCCACTATAGTCTTATGACAGATTGGGGTTCTGTCTTGGTTTGTGGCCTTGGAATAGAGGCCTCAGATTATGAGATAGGGCCAGTCCTTAGTTTAGTCACTAGCCACATGTGTCTATTTAAATTTAGATTTGCATTAAATAAAATTAAAAGTTCAACTCCCAGTTGTATAGTCTTATTTAAAGTGAATAATAGCCACGTGTGGCTGGTAGCTACCATATTGGACCGTGCAAGTATAGGACATTCCTATCACTGCACAGAGCTCTATTGGACTATACAGACCTAGATTGATTATCATGGTATTTGGGAGTTTTTGCCTTTCAAATGTGGAATATTATCCTGGGGAGCATTTCAGGAGCTCAGAGGGGATAGGTAACCACCCACCTACCAGATATGTGTCTACTAATTTCCCAGTATTCCCTGGCATGTTAGATCTCAGGCCAGGTGGTCAAAGAGTAGCCCAAGAGTGATAACAAGTAGTATTTAACTGACAATTTCTATCTGAAAGGTGATTTCAATTTCTGGGCCAGAGATTCACATTATATCCATTAAATTGTGGGTGTACCTGTTGCCATCTGCCCCCCTCTTTGCTCCTTCTTTTCCCTTTCTTTCCAGCTTTATCACCCTTTGAAAGCTGAAAGCTGTCTTCGTTGTGAGACCCATCGCACAAATGCCTATACAGGTTGAGTTGAATTGGCTTCCTGCACTTGAGTGTCATTCAGTATAATGGGAGTGGATGGATGGGGTATTGGCTGACACAGATGCCCCCTGCCCTCCTGAGAAATGTGGTTCATCTCACTCTCCATCATTAGGTGAGGTGGGCACACAATTATTGTATTTGCTCCTGAGTCCTGTATAATAATAGTTAAGACCCAGCAGGCTCCTGCTTTCAGCGGGGGTTAACTGTAGGTTTACAGAGTTATTGCATGAAGAGAAGAACATCTTGCATGCATACCTACATCCTCTTTTTCCTGCTGGACAGAACCCACAACTGGTTAGAACATCATCTTCTTCACTTCGATTCCTGTGATTTCAGTTTCAACAGCACCCATTTCATTGGGGCTGCTCTGCCCAGCCTAATTGGGAGTCCCTGGAATTGCTTGGAGCTTCTACACATCCTGAACTTGCATTTTCCTTTCTGAAACACAGCCCAGTTGGGGTGCACATTTGCATATGCTTGTAGTAACTCAGACCCTTTCATGTATGTGTACACTCACTTAAAAATGTATAACTGAGTCTAGCTGCTGAAAGTGGTTCTTGGACCAGCAGCACTGGCATCCACTGGGAACTCTTGAGAAACGCAGAATCTTGGTGCCCACCCCAGACCTCCTTACTCAAAGTGTCCATTTTAACAAGGTTCCTGGATTATATGCATGCATGTGCTTTAGAGTTTGAGACATATCTTAGTTCAGGCTGCTATAACAGAATACCATAGGTTTGGCAGCTTAAACAACAGCAGTTTATTCCTCACAGTTCTGGAGCCTGGAAGCCTAAGGTCAGGGCGCCAGCATGGTCAGGTTCTGGTGAGGGCCCTCTTCTGAATTGCATACTGATGTACTCTTGTATCCTCACATGGAAAAGGGGTTACAGATCTCACCAGGGTCCACTTAGCAAGGGTGCTAATCCCATTCTTGGGATTTAGTGGTTATATTCTGGTTTTATGACCCAATTAACTCCCAAATTGGGAGTTAGGATTTCAACATATGAATTTGACACCAACATTCCATACTTTATTAGAAGAAATCCCATATTGGACATTGCATGTGTGTAAGGGAGATAGAGATAGAGGGGGAGGGGTAGGAGAAGGGGTGAGGGGAGAGACGGAGGGAGGGAGACAGAGATTAGAAGAGAGGGGAGAGAGGGGAAGGGTTTTCATTAGGTGGGGCCAGTCAACATCCCTGAACTTTGAGCTACTACAGATTATGAAACCTGGGGAAAGACATCAATAGGCAAAGGATGGCAGGAGAGCTTTTGAAGAGCAACAGGGGCCAGAGGAAGGGGAGCCTGAGGAGGGAGTGTTGCCTTGGCTCTGAGCTTGGGCCCCTGAAACATCTGAAGACCATCACAAGAACGGCAGGCTTTGAGCAGAGGAGAACTCCTGGGCTCAGCCCTACAGGTCATTAGAGGAATCACATTTACTTGGAGTTAAACGAAGAAAGATGGGGCTGTTCTGAAAGAGAGAGCTCTGAAACCAGGCTGCTGGGACTTGATTTTGTGAAGCTTTTGGAAGCAATTTCAAAATGGGACCGTCAACATCAGTAATGATTAGGGAAATGCAAATTAAACCCATCATGTGATACAACCTTACTCCTGCAAGAATGGTCATAATTAAAAAATAGATGTTTGTGTGGATGTGGTGAAAGGGAACACTTTTACACTGCTGGTGGGAATGTGAACTAGTACAACCACTGTGGAAAACAGTGTGGAGATTCCTTAAAGAACTAAAAGTAGAACTACCGTTTGAGCCAGCAATTCCACTACTGGGTATCTACCTAGAGGAAAAGAAGTCATTATATGAGAAAGACACTTGCACACTCATGTTTAGAGCAGCACAGTTTGCAGTTGCAAAAATACGGAACCAGGCTAAATGCCCATCAACCAATGAGTGGATAAAGAAAATATGGCATATATACAACATAGAATACCATGCAGCCATAAAAAGGAATGAAATAATGGCATTTGCAGCAACCTGGGTGGAGTTGGAGACCATTATTTTAAGTGAAGTAACTCAGGAATGGAAAACCAAACATCGTATGTTCCCACTCCTAAGTGGGAGCTAAGCTTTGCTGACCCAAAGCCTAAGAATGACTCTGGGGACCTGTGGGAAATGGTGGGAGGGGGGCGAGGGATAAAATACTACACACTGGGTACAGTGGACACTGCTTGGGTGGTGGGTGCACCAAAATCTCAGAAATCAACACTAAAGAACTTATCCATGTAACCAAAAACCTCCTATTCCCCCAAAACTGTTGAAATAAAAATTTTAAAAAAGTGGACTGTTGGCAGATATGGGAGAAAGCATATCCAGGTGGCCACACCCCATGTGGATGCTGAAGCATCTTCAGCAAGGGCTTATGTGGTCTCAGTGAGGGACACTTCTGGTCCTGGGGATGTTGAAGACTGCACATGGAGCGTTAGAGATGGAGAAATCAAGCTGTTCACTGTGCCAGGAACTTCGAGGGCATGCAACAATGTCTGTGAGCAGATCTGGGGTAGAACAGGTAAGCACAGGCTGTCAGGGCTTCTCCAGAATTGCTGGGCATGTGAGTCACCTTGTGAAAATGCAGGCTCTGATGCAGCATCCTGCATTTCTCACAAGCTCGCAGGTGATGCTGATGCCGCTGGTCTAGGGACCATACTTTGAGAAACAAAGTTGTCACAGTTTCGTCCAGCAACCCAGAAAACCTGGATTCTGGCTCAAGCTTGCCAGTAAAATTCTTGGGCCTGTCATTTTAACTTAGCCCCCAGGTCAAGGGGCATGTCCCTGAGGACCTGGGGTTTTTTCTGTACACTGTGCTTCTCTCCTGCCTTGGTGGTTCAGTGAGGACCCAGGTGGTGGCTCTAATGAAATGCTATGGCATGGTGGTGGCAGCACCCAGGCTGAGTTTCAGACTCACTTTGGGATGGGGGAGACACAGCTAAGAGAAAAACACAACGAAGAGGCTGGGTTCCCCTGGAGCTTACAACCTGCGAGTGGGGGTCAGGGATGGGTGACAGAGTAAAGACAGACAGGTTTTTGTGAAGGGAGCCCTGGCGGGTCCAGGAAGCCTTCCTGGAGGAAGGGCTTCCCTCTGGAAGCAGCGGGAGAATGTTTGGGCTTCCCCATCTTTGTGCCAGCCTCACAACCAGCTTGCCTTGATCTGCCCAACAATCACAGCAGAACCTGCCTTTGGGGCCAGTTTGGACTCTTGGCTCAGGGCTTTGGTCCAGGTGCTTTGGACCATCCCTTGTTTCCAATGCCACCCTTGCCAGGGGCTCAGCCAGTCTCCTCTCCTCATACCTAACCTAGGCCAGTGTGGGCGAGGCCGTGTAGGGGTCAGTGTCACATGGGACAGGAAGGCAAAGGGGTTTTCATGAGAAGTAGGGAGATAGCCGGGTCTCCCTTTGCCCTCCTGTAGGAGAGTTGCACTTGGACTAGTGATAGGGCTATTCTCCCAGGGCGCAGGACACAGGTGAACCCCACAGCCTCACAGCAGAGCCCTGGAGTCCCAGCTGATGGCTTAGCTGCCCCTCTCCCTTTCTCCATCAGGGCTCCTGCTTTCTCTGTGCCGCCTGCCCAGCCACTGGGAATGGGAACTGTTTCCCTGCACCTTGCAGCTCCCTGCCAGACACTTGCAGGCTCTGCAACCTCCCTTTGCTGATCCTGCTGGGAGGGCTGCCCCTCAGGGTTGGGGAGTAGCAACTCAGACTCCACCTTGCCCAGGGATCTGCTGCGGATCTTGTGAGATGCAGATTCCACCTCTGGTCCAGCCCCAGGAGGTGCAGAAGCTGCTGCTCCTCTGACTGGAGAACAGGGACTCCAGAGAAGTGCCCTGCCTCCCCTCTTCCCCTCGAGGTTAAAGGGAGGCCTGTCCTATCGGAGGGACTGAAAACGCCCAGCTTTCAACCTGGGTTTCCTTTTGGAGTGGAAGTGTAGCACCTTGACATTGGCAAGAAATTTACATCCAATGTGAGAGTCATGCCTGTGATTGCCTTCACTGAGTTGGTGACATTAGAGGGAGATCTTGACTTAGCCCAAGGGATTGTTCTCAGCATCTCCTTGCCCACTGGATTTACACAGCTCATGAAAAGAGAATTTAAACAGAATCCATGGCCTCCTGTGGCTTGGAGATCTTCTCCCAGCCACCTTCTCTTCCCTTCTCTGACTTTCTGGAAGTTTTGAAGCAATCAAGGGGTATGAATGTATGGCTCTTCTAGCCTCCAGCTTCCTTCTCTTGTGCTGGATTAGGAAAGCTTCATTTGGGGGGCTTCAGCCTCTCCACAACTGGTGCTTCTTTCCAAGGACCATGAACAAAAGCACAGGGAAGCTGTTGCTTCAGCTGGAAAACCCATGAGAAAAATCCACCTGCATGAAGCCAGGGCCTTCACTACTCCCCTCTTTACCCACAGAGGGTGAGGACACCAGGCTCATCCTACTGAGACTTTAGGGGGAGGGGCGGGAAAGGGTCATTTGGAGAGCAGTGCTGCTCACTTGGGTCTGCAGAAGGCGTCCGCTGGCTGCGAGCTTATGCAAACCTGACCTCCAAGCCCAGGGTGAAGACCTGGGGTGTACAGAGTGGAGGCAGCTGTGTAAACTGTAGGGTGGGGTATTTATAGCCTTAGTGAGGCGCACCAAACCAGCCTAGAGAGCCTGAGTTAGCGCTGCTGCCCTTGGCTGTGTTTCTTGCGTCGTTAACCGAGTTTCCCAGACATTCTTTCTACAGTGTTGCATTCAGCTTTACAAAACTTAGTTTCTATTCTCTGGTTTCTCTTCAGACCGTATCAGTCTTTCACCTTTTACATGTCAGTTTCTACATCTGCAAACGGGAGGCTGTTGCCAAGGCTCTCTGAGTGTTTCAGCTTGATGATTTTCTATATCTCAGTTTCAAAAAAAAAAAAAGCGGTATTCCAGTTCAGAGGGAGGAGAGAGTTAATACCTCCCCTCAAGGAACCTGCTGTGCCCCTAAGGCTACTTCCCTGGGCTCCTGGAGCTCTGGGACAGGTGAGAAACACATACCTGAACTTTGCAGTCAGCTCTGGCCTGGAGCCCTGGCTTGGCTGCTTCACCCTATCAGCAGCCGCAGAGCAGTTGTCAGCATTCCCTGTAAGAGGATGAAGTAGATGGTACAGGAAGTGTGCCTGGCGCATAGCGAGGGGCATAAAAGATAAGTTTGCTGATGATAGAGTAAACTTCCCCATCTGCTGCCACCCAGGTATCTGAAGGAGTTAATCCTCTCATCAGAGAGCAGGCAGCCCCACCTCTCCACCAGGCCTGGGGCTAGTGTTTGGGAGGGGTTGCAAACCCTGTGGAGCAAGGTTCACATAGGAGACAGTGCATTAGTGTTAAGAGTGAAGGCTGCGAGTCAAGGCTGTTTGTCAGGGGGCATGCAAGGAGATCCATTCTTGGTGTCAGAAATCCCTGGGCTCTCTAAGCCCCGGTTGTGGAGAGGAGGGCAATAGGGTAGAGGGAGGGAGGAGAGAGCACAAGAGGGTGAGCACACAGCTCTGTAATGGAAACTTGGCACCCAGCCTCACTTTGTGTCCTTCCTTAGTGCATGGAGCTTGCTTCTCCAGCTGAGAGCTGGGTTTCCTCCCCTTCCAGCCAGCATCCTGTGCTATCCCCACGACCCACTGCTGTCCCTTCTTCTCAGAGCCTGCAGTCCTGCAGGATGCCTCCACCCGTGACATGTGACATGTGAGCCTGTGGCCTCCTTCTTCATCCCCCATCCCTCCCCTGACTAATTAGGCCAACATGCAACTTCCAGGCCCTGGCAGATGAGGAGCCAAGAATGCCGTGGACAAGGGCCAAGTGTTTTTGTTGACATTGCTCAAGTGTAGCTTTGCGGAGTGGCCTCTTTGCTGTAGCAGAGAAGTCCAAGGAAGCTGGGGAGGTGAGCGAGGGGAGAGCAGGGAGCACAGCCAGTGTAGGCGCCTCTCCATATCCCCTTCACCTTCCCACCCTCCAAGCCTTCCCAACTGCCCACCCGCTGCCCCCCCTCCCTAAGTGCAAGAAGATAGTCCTCCATGTTAGAATCTGTGGGACCAGCTTGGCCTTTGGGAAATCACACCGAGCAGAGTGTTGTGCACACAGTAGGGCTTTAGAAGTCTCATTCCTTCTTTTGTGAAGCTTTCATGGGTGATGCTCATGCCTCACGGCTGTTCCTAATTCAGCCATGTGTTGCTTAACAATAGGGACGTGTTTGAGAAATGCATTGTTAGGTGATTTTGTTCTTGTACCAACATCGTAGAGTGTATTTTACATAAACCTGGATGGTATAGCCTATTGCTCCTAGTCTACAAACCTGTATAGCACATAACTGACTGTACTGAACCCTGTAGGCAATTGTAAATATTTATGTATCTAAACATATCTAATACAGCAAAAAATATGGTGTTAAAATCTTACGGGGCTGATACTGTAGGCAGTGGTAAGAATTTATGTATCTAAATACAACAAAAAATATGGTGTTAAAATCTTACGGTGCTGACTGTGGTGGCTCATGCGTATAATAATCCGAGGACTTTGGGAGGTCGAGGTGGGAAGATCACTTGAGGGCAGGAGTTTGAAACTAGCCTGGGCAACATAGTGAGACTCTGTCTCTACAAAAAACAATAAAAGTAGTTGGATGAGGTGGCATGTACTTGTAGTCCTAGATACTGGGGAGGCTGAGGCAGGAGGATCATGTGAGCTTCGGAGTTTGAGGCTGCAGTGCACCATGGCGCTCTAGCCTGGGCAGCAGAGCCAGACCGTGCCTCTAATTAAAAAAGAAAGTCAGGACCCCTGTCATATATGCCTTTGACCTTGACAGAAATGTCATTTTGTGGTGCATGACTGTAATTTCTGGGGAAACAACCATCTTTGAAATAAGTCCAGTGAGACTTATTTACCACGTCACTGCTAACCTATTATAAGGTGCAGCCTACATTATCGAGCTACTTTCCTATAGCTGAATAATGAAACCAGGATGGATTTCATCCCACCCCAGGATCTACGAAGAATTTGTCCTTTGGGGTTACTAGACCTGGCTTCAAATCCTCATTCTGCTACTTGCCCACTGTGTGACCTTGGACAAGATATTTAACCTCTCTGTCCATCAATTTCCTTATCTGCAAAATGGAACTAGTATTTCCATGTAGGGCTTTCGTCCATGAAGATGAAACATGGTGAAGAATGGAAAAGTTTCTGCACGTAACAGACATTTAGTGAATGGAAGCCACGCGAACTATGACGTGATAGTTGATGTAGCCATGGATTGGCTCTAATCTTAGGCAAATTGCTTATCCTCTGACTTATGTGCTCTACAGGTGAGTTGACCCCAGAACCAACTGCCTCTTCCTAGCTCAGCAGGAGTTTTTTGAGGACAAATGGACAATGCTTATAATATTGTCAAACTTGGTTCTCTGTGGGAAAGAAACGAATGCAATGCATTGCTTCATCATCCCTTTCTCAGGCTCTGGTCTCTATGTTATTATATCAGCTGTCAGTGGTCAAACACATTTTTTATTAAGATAAAAGTTTGCAGGTTTTAAAATTCGGAGGTGCTGCCTTAAGAGTCTAATTCCTGAAGATATTGAATCATTATGTTTAAAAATCCTCTAATTTTCTGCTACAATAGCTGGCTTTATTTTTACATCTCTTAATTGGTATCAGCTTTTCTCTCAGAATTACAGAACCATGGAAACTTGGCACATGAAGGAACTTTGGAAGTCATTGGAAGGGTTACTCCTGCTTCTTTGTAAATCTTTGGGGTCTTCCTGAACATTAAGATTACAGTACCACAAAGCATTTCTCCTCGACCCAGATTTTAATAACAGTGGAATGGTCATGCTGCTGGCCACAGCATGACTCTTTCTTTAGGTACCATGTGGATGGGCAGATGCCATGGTGCCAGACCCATTTTACTCGGTTCTGACCTCTTCAATGCCAGCTGGCACAGTGCAGCTTCTAGCACCTGCCCCTCATTGCCCAAGGCCTTTTTCTGGGCATCACCTTGGACATCCATGTGGCAGACTGGAAATGCTGGGGGAATAATGTCCTCTTTCATCAGCTTCAACCAATGTAGACCAGGAGTAGGTAGATGAATACACAAGCTTCCTCACTGCTTAGGTGTCTCAGATGCATATCTGCACCAGCCCCCAGAGCTTTCTAGAGAGGTCAGTTTCTAGTTATTCATGTTGGCAACTGACTTAAAATTCACCCTCTATTAGCATTTCCTGTCCTACTCCCCTCTTCTCCTACTGATTCTTCTTGGGATCACCTCCCATAAAAACCACCTGCTCACAAACCCTCTTCTTAGGGGCTGCTTCTGGGGAAACTCAGCCTGAGACAGAGGGGTCGCTGTTCTCCACACTTTCTGGTTATTTGTGATAATATGGGAGTTTAAGTCTACTAACCTTATCATTTCTTTATGAGGTTTTGAAATTTTTTTGTCTCTGCTCATCACTATTCTTAATCATATGAAGCAACCATTCAGGTTATCCAAACTACACAAATGCTTTGCTTTTCCTGCCTTGAATTATTTTGATATTGTTCTCATAATTTGGGCTAAGCTGATACATGTGGCCACCATGTAGAATTTTGTATTTCAAGAGTCTGATATTATTGTTTCTTTTCATTAGACTCCTCATCCTTCCTCCATTTTTTGGGAAAAAAAAAAAACCCTGTGGGGCTCTCCTGGACAAGATGGATAAGCTATAATTTGATATCTTGCTAAATTTACATCTGGTAGCAGGGTCTGTGTTTGAGGAAGACCTCAGTTCATGAGCTACTGATATTATGTGCATCATGTTAGCTTAGGTGAGGTGCCCACAAGCCTTGTGATTTCCAGACTCTTCCATGAGTCTCACTTTCTCATCCTATAAAGGGGGAATAATTATTTTAATGTGTACTTACTGAGCACCTACCCTGAGCCAGCAGTGATCAGGCGCTGGAGAGGCAATGTCCACACTCTGTCTTTCTTTCCTGAGCAGTGTTGTGAGGATTGAATTCAGTAACAAAGGAGAAACCTCTTGGGAAACGGAATCACTGTGGAAATAGAGGAGAGGGCAGGATGCCCTTCAGCTCTTCAGCGAGCACTTCAGACACCTTGTTGGTATGGCTGGATGCACCGTGTGGCCTTGTGTGAAGGCCACTGGGCCCACAGGTTAGGCCCATATCTTGTGTTTTGATCTGTTTTCTGCCTGTGGCGACTCTGGGCACTCAAGAGGCAGCATTGCCTCAGGTCCCTTCTTCTTCAGTGCCAAGCCCCTGGAAAGAGCCACTTCAGCAGCTTGGCTTGCGGTCTGTGTCTCCCTGTGGCCTCATGATGCCAGGCTCCACCTGTCGTGTCTCTGCCTTCATCTTACCTGATCTGTCCCTGGTGGTCAAGGTTGTTGGGTACTCCTTCCTTCAGGAAATTCTTTCTGCGCACCTTCCATGACACTTGCTTTCCTTGCTCTTTACCTTCCTTTCATGATCCCTTCCTGAATCCTTTTGCTGTGTCTCCTCTCTGAAGGATATTACATTCTTCCATTCCTTCTCCCCAGCGCCCCCTCTTCCCCACCGGGAGACCCTATCCTTACATGTGCCTTCCACCCTTCCACTCACATTTGCACAGGTGGCATACCTCCCTGTCTGTGCTCTGCAGGCTCTTCAAACTCAGCATGCCCCAACCAGAATGCACTGCACTGCCCCTTTCAGTGTACTCTTTAGCCTGTGCTCTTTCTTCTGGCACCTCCATCCCCACAGTCTTTGCAGCCCTGAGCCCTGTTACTTGCTCTCCCAACCTGCTCTTTCCTAGTTCATGCCTCCATCTCTTGTTCTTTGGAAACTTGCTGTGTGTTACTTGTGGGCCTAGGCTTTGGGGATGGCAAATGTTGTCTTTGCTTGATAACCCCCAGAAGCAGATCCTGGCTCCTAACGCATATTCAATGGTGGGTGGTTTATTTGGGGGCTGGTTTCAGGAGATACTGGCAGGGGCCAGACCTCAGTGGGCTGGAGCCAGCTCTTACTGACTCAGTGGAGCTGATTGTGTCCATCTCTTCCGAACTCTATTTTCAATGATGTCATGTTGGTAGTGTGGCATTGGCTACAATGGAAATACTGACGCCATGGAAATTGACCAATGGCTATAAATCAGGGCTTTTTCCCCGCTTTGAGACTTGGTTGTTAAACATTTCTCAGCATGTCATTGGGAGCAGGGGATTGAGACAGGGAAGGGGGAGTAGCTGATCAAGTATGCTTTATCAAGAGAGTTACACAGTAGACAACTGGAGCTTGATCCCACTGGGAAGAATCTAGAATCCAGTTAAGAGCACACACCTCAAAGTCATCCCACTGGTGCAGCAAGGAATCCCTCAGGCAGCTAGAGGCAGGGTGGCTTGGGGATGCTGGCAGGGCTGAGCAAGTGATGGCTGATCAGGGCACCAGGCACACAGTGTCGGCAGAGGCTGGAACCCAGCTGTGAGTGATGTGTGGTTATTCTTTGTCTCCCCAGAGCTTGACCTCATGGACCTCATAGGGGAAGACAGAAAGTGGATGATGGGGAGGAAGCTGATGCAGGTGAACGGCACTCTGACTTCCGAAGATGCTGGTCTCCGGAGCAGCAAGAACTGCACCGAACCAGGTAACAGTGCTGGCTACTCATGGGCAGCGGCTGTCATTTTCTCTGGTTATGGCTGAGGAAGAGCCAGCCTCCTGTGTGTTTTCTTAGAATTTTAATCCAGAGAGCCTTTAAGGACGTTTAGGATGAGAGTCTAAGAAACTTACAGGTGACATCCTAAGGGATTATTAAGGTGTGTTTCGACCTCTGTGTTCTTTTCCTACTGGAGCTGGGGGCAAGTCAGAGACATCGATGCTCCTGATGCAGTACTGAGATCAGCTGTGGAGGCTGGTGCTGCCAAGTGAGAAACTGAGGCAGGAGCAGGATGGGTGAGGATGTTCTGTGGTCACCTTTGCTTTGATCGCTGGGGTCCTCTCTGGCTGGTTTTTAATCACGAGCCTCGTTTCTGTTGCAGTAGAGACACAGGGATTGAGCCAGATCCTCACGCTTAATGTTGATCTTCTTGAAAGAGGTGAATTTTCATTTATTGATTGTTAGATTTGATATCTGTTGTGGCATTCCTCAGGAAGATATATGGAACATTTTTATCACTAATGTTTGAACTGAAAAAGAAAACAAACACAAAGCAGATCAAAGGGAATGAGGAGTGGTGAGGACCCAGCCCACCAAACCTCAGCCCCTCTGGATGAATGAGGTCCCTGAAGATTTAGACGTGGAGTTGGCAAACTTGTTCTGCAAAGGGCCAGACAATAAACACAGTAGGCTTTGCAGGCCACATATCGCATCTAAAGTGTATTCTTAAAAGAATTTTTTTATAATGCTTTATCAATTTAAAACCATTCTTAGCTCACAGGTCTGTGGCCATATTTTGTTGCCCTGACTTGGACCTTGAAGGTCTCTGGGGTCTTCCTTCCTTGCCTGGTGGGGACTTGGCCTCATGTATGCCATTGTCAAGGGCCTAGGAGCTCAAGGACATGCTGATCCTTCATCCAAAGGCCTGTCTCATGTCTATTGTCACGTGGAAGGATATAAACAATCTCCATTGCGGCCCAAGGAACGATAGACCGTTGACTACAGAAGGCATTTCAGGGAATTGCGGGTCTACAATCTGTTGGGAAGATGGGTGGACGTGCCCTTCCCCCATGGTACTTAGACTCTTAACAATCAGCTTTCAAGCAAAGCTGAAAAGAATTAAAAATAGATTATCTGCCCCATCCCCACCACCAAAAAAACCCCTACGTAGTCTATGCTCCTCAAGCTGGAGAATCCAAGGGTTACTGCGGCTGTTGTTCCATGCTCACGAGGAACATTTTTCGCTAGAAAGTGACGCAGCACATGGGCAGCTACGTGAGCTAGAAATGAAAATGGGCATGAAGGGTCCGAGCACCCCACTGAGGGGCTGAGCCACGTATATTCTAAGAAACGGAGATTTCCAAGGACTGTCCTGAAAAGGCATGGCAGTGACGGCACAGGTTCTGTGCCAAGAACAGATCTGGTTCTGTAGTCAAATAGTTTTCACCATCTTTCTCCAACTAGTAAGTGGATGAATATTAAAGCCCAGTTGTCACTTCTGGTATGGGAGAGAATGGAGTCAGACTGGACGTGGTGACCAGCTCTGAGCATTAGGTTCGGCCACATGTAGAACCAGCAAGGATGGGGGGATTCCGTTCCCTGTTGCTGGGGGTGTGTTTTGGGGGCAGGTGGTTGATCTTTCTGTGAGTGGCATTGTTCACTGTCTTGGGAAATGCCTTTCTCGGAGTGACAGTTGTAGAAGCGTAAAGTGCATTAAAAGTCATTCCAGAAGGGGAAATGACTCAGCCTCACAGATAGAAAAGAAAATGTCTAGGTAGATAAAAAGGACGCAAACCCAGGACCTGCCCGTGTTGGCGGGGGCAGCCAGGGAAAGGGAGGAGAGGAAAGGCTTCAGGAGGAATATGGGAGGAAGCAAAAGTGAGCTGAGTCATGCTGTGTACAGCAGGTCCAAAGGGAATATGGAACCAGGAGGGACAATCTTAATTTCCTCACCTGCAGACCAAAAGGACTGGGGTTGGTTTCTGGGGCCCTTGATTCAAAACCAAATTCCACAGGGAAGATGATCATGCCTGAAACAGGAGAAGTTCTGTTCAAATCCTAACACACAGGGCTGGCTCAGAGCCCATGTACTTCATGAAGCTTGCTTGGACCCCCCAGACTGCAGCATTCTTTTCTGACTGCTGCTGGTATAAAATGTCTCCATATGTGCTGTCCAATATGGACATTCAATGGCAATTTCAATTCAAACGAATTCAAATCAACGAAAATTAAATATTCAGATTCTCCGTCGCACCAGCTACATGTCGGATACTCAATAGTTGGATCACAGATGACAGCACAGGCCCCAAACATTCCCAGCATCACAGAAGGGGCTATTGGACAGGCTGGTCAGATCTTGCAGTTGTCTTTGAACATATGGATGTCTCTCCTGTCTTTCCAGCCCAATTGCAAACATATCAAGGGGGTACAGCAAATATGTAAATCAGAGAACCTTATCTCTAACCTGGGTCTTAGAGTCACACTCACCTGAAGCTGTGGACCTTGGCCAAATAGCCAGGTTCTCTGAGTCTCTGTGTGCTTCTCTGTGAAGTTGACATCATCATTCTGACCTTTCATGACTGCTGTGAGAACTGGGAATAAAGTAATACAGTGTGCACAGCTTAGTGCCCTGGGTGTGATGGCCCCATAGTAGGAGTGCATTTGTGAATTTCCCACTCTGTCCTGGGGCATAATTATGGGTGGCGCACAGTGCAAGATTCCTAGAGCAACATTCTCCAGCTGCTCTCTGCAAGAGAAAGTCTGTCATCAGGCCACACCACAAGTAGTCCAGGTCTGAATAGACCATCAGCTGGACAGGGAGGCTTCAGTACCATCTTCCCATGTAGGCAAGCCCTGAGGACCTCAGGCATGGCAACGAGTGCCATCACCTCTGCTGCATCGACTATTTCTAACAACAGGATCAGAACATTGCCTCAGATACACTGAGCCCTGGTTACCTCAGAGTGCTGTCGCAGGTGGCTTCTCAGTCTGGACTGGACAGATATTTTATGAAAAAAGTTGAGAGCTAAAGCACCCGTTTAGAAGCATCCTGATTTAGAAGCATCATTTTAATAATATTCATCTTCTCTACCTTATTATTGAGTGAAAGGATTGAGCAGGAGTGAGCTAAAGGCAGGTTCATTCTAGAACATGGTTCGGATTTTCTTAAGGGGGCCTGGACACAAAGAATATTACTTGTGCTGGTTAAATCTGGTGCTGTCTGCCCTCGAAAATCTTAAATAGAGGGCTAGGAAGTGAGCTCTGTGGTTCCAGCCTCTCTCCCTTCCTATTCGTGATGATGTCAGTGGCAGCAGTACACTTAACAGAGCCTATGGAGCAGGCTTCCCTCTGTGCTTGGAGGAGTGAGAATTTACACAGGGACTTGAGCGTTCGGGGATGCAACGTGCGTCCTGGTTGTCTGAGTTAGGGCGGCAAGGTCACAGGCAGGAGTTAATTTAGCATTTGTCGTAAAGTATGCCCAGCTGCCACTTGTGATGTTGTGGGGTTTCTCAGACTGTGTTGTCAGAAGCCCTGGCTTTAGATGCCATTAGAAGAAGGCTGTAGATTCAGAGACTGGAGATGGAATTACCTATGTTCTGGTTATAGTTGCTGTTGGGACATGGGGCTGGTTTGCCTCTCAGATGACCATTTCCTCACCTATAAAATAGATCTTCAACTACGTTCATCCCTTCCCTTACACAAATTCACTTATTCCTAGAAATTTTAAGAATAGAAATTTAAGAAAACTTCTTCCCCAAGACACTCTCCCATTTCCCTTAATAACTACTGTGTTTGCAGAAGTCCATGACATACCTCAACCCTTCCTCTACTCTCTCTCCCCTCCTCCCCTTCTCTCTCCCATGCCTTCTCCCCTTCTCTCTGTCTGAAAACCAGGATCCCAAAGTGCCCAGTTTTGGTGCCAGAGGAAGCCCAGGGTGCTGTTTTCCTATGACAGCTGCTACTTTAAGGATATATTGGTTTATACATTTTCTGCTTTTAAAAAATGGCGCTGGGGACAGTGACCCATGCCTGTAATCCCAGCACTTTGGGAGGCCAAGGTGGGTGAATCACTTGAGGCCAAGAGTTAGAGACCAGCCTGGGCAACATGGTGAAACCCCGTCTCTATAAAATATACAAAAATTAGCTGGGTGTGGTGGCACAAGCCGGTGGTTGCAGCTACTTGGGGGGCTGAGGTGGAAGGACCGATTGAGCCTGGGAGATGGAGTTGCAGTGAGCTGAGATCATGTCACTGCATTCCAGCCTGGGTGACAGAATAAGACCCTATCTCAAAAAAAAAAAAAATTTCCTTCACCCCTTGAAGACCTAGGTTTGGTGGAAATTTTTAATTTTTTTTTTTTTTTTTTTTTTTTTTTACCCAGAACTTCATGGACAATACTGACCTCCGGGCTCCAGTTTTTCTTTGTGATTTTTCCAGCTCTCTGTGAATTTTTAAGGTTGTTTTCTTAGCCTAA
The DNA here is from genome assembly GCA_963573385.1 of Cacajao melanocephalus. NCBI lineage: Eukaryota > Metazoa > Chordata > Mammalia > Primates > Pitheciidae > Cacajao > Cacajao melanocephalus. The sequence continues at coordinate 21,559 of CAUYLG010023307.1, read as the reverse complement.
CACTGCCGATTTCATCTGAAGCCTGGAAACATTTTTTTTTTTCTTTTGGCAAGTAACACTTGAAACTGTTTACTCAGATGACCTATTAAGAGAAATTTAACTTTGAATAAATTTGATCCATGGAAAATTAAGTTAGCTAAATGTAATATTGAGGATGGTAGACAACTGTAGCAGAAATGAATTCTTTGTAGTATTTATTTGTACACTTTGCAGGATTTTATTTATATACTTTTCAGTCTGTCTCCAGAAAAATATATCATCTTTTTGTTTCTGGTTCTTTGATATTTTAAGGAAATGAGCTTTCCTTCAGAGTGCTTTTTTCAGATGGACTTTGCAAGAAGGAAAATATTTTAAATGATGGCCTTTGGCATGGGCTTCACTGTGAGATCGCTGGATTTCCTTTGATAATGGATCATCCCAATCTGACTGGCATAGCTGGGCCTAAGGCCTCTGAAGGTGAAGATGACACTCGGCCTGTGTTTCAAGACCAAGGTCAGGCTGGCAGGGCACTGCCCTAAGAGGATGGCCAAGAGTGCCTACAGGTCAGGTGTTGGCTGGAATGGCCAGAAGCCACATAGTCTAACTGTTAAATGTAAACCGCAGTCGAAGAGGGAAACCAGAAGTCTATATGAGAGAAGCAACAGGAGGGTAGGTTCAAGGGGTGCGTGTGGTCCATAAACAGGAACTGGAGCCCAGGCACAGACCAGCAAGCAGAAAACATGGGTTCAGGATACTGGCCATGAACAGTGTCAGGATCCCACTGTTTGGGGTTTGAACTGTAACATCAGGGCGGGCTGGTTTAAAATTACAGGCTGGACATGACCAGTCTACAAAGCAAGATAAGGCCAACATTCTCATCTTTTACATGAAAAAACTAAGAACCAGAGGCGATAAACAACCTGCCCAAGGTCACAGAGCTTGTTAGAAGCGAAGTAGGGCCACCTATCACCCGTGCAGTGCTCAATACCTGTTAATAATTGAATAGAAAATCTGAGGCCTGCACAATCTAGAGCAGCACTGTCCAATAGGAACGTGATGTGGGCTACAAGTGTAATTTTAGATTTTCTATTAGCTACGTTACAAAAGCACAAGGAAATAGGTGCAATTAATTTTAATAATACATTTTGTTCAACCAAATGTTTCCAAAATATTAGAAATGACAAATTGCAATCAGGTCAGTGTGGTTATTGCTGGTTTGAACCCAAGAAAACAACTAAATTTAAAGACTTAAAATTCATCTATGCATTATTTCACTAGCTCAAATAACTTTAACTTCTTTCTGAAGTTGTAATTCTCATAATGATTCAAATCATGGCTGCTGACATTCTTAAGTGGAACAGATTTGAAACTAATGTGATCTGCTTTTTAATTTGTTTCAAACCGAGTTGAGTAGTTGCAACACAGACCACAGAGCTGACCACTGAATTAGTTAGATAGGGTAATAGTAGCTGCTGTAACAGGGAAGTCCTACAGGTTTGTGGGTTAACACAAGAGAAGTTTATTTCTTTCTCGTGGAATGTTCCAGCCTGTAGTTGCACCTGTTGCAGGAGGGGTCCATGGACTCTGGATCCCTCTATAGGCCTTCTCTTCCTCAACTTGACTTCCAAGGTTGCTGTGCTTCTTTGGATTAAGGGGAAAGAGCATGGAGGATTTGGGGTAGCGGGGTTTTATGGACTAGATGCTCACTGCTGCTCACATTCCATTGGCAGAGCTCAGTCACATGGCAGCTTCTAACCTCAAGGGAGGCTGGGCCATGTACATTAGTGGAATGTAGAAAGAAGAGGAAGAAACAGGTTTGGTGAACTGCTAGCTAGTCTCTGTTATGTTCATTTCTTCCAAGCTTGTTTCTTTTTGAAAAAGCAAATTTCCCAATTTTTCTTTTTGCTTATCTTATTTCAAAAGCCAAATACCGCCATTATAGAAAAATCATAACCCAGATTTATGTCTTAAGCCTGCCTATAGCTGTTGGCTTAACTTCATAATTCTTGCTTCATCAAGTGAAACGATTTGATTCTCTTTTCACCTTGGGAGGGTCATCAGTGAGGTGGAAATTGTCCCTGTGATACCATTTGCAAATGGCATTTCTTTGGTAATAAAAGAACCCTGGGAAAAATAATGAATGCTTTTGTATAGATGAAGTCATTGGGCAATTGTGTGGAAAGAACTCAGGATCTGGAGTAAATCCTAAATCCCAGTTCCATCACTTTCAACCTACATGATGCCAAGTGGCTTCCTAAATTCTTTGGACCTCATTTCCACCCTCAGTAAAATGTAAATTAAATGCCTTCTTCCCAGGCTTGTGGTAATCATTCAGTGAAGTAAGCTTTGCAGTGCAGCTGGGGCTTCAGTCATACTATGTGCTTAATAAATTGTAGCCACATTATCTTTGCTACCAGAAATACAAGATAGACTGATGGAGATCATTTATAGGGGCTTTACCAGTCTGCTGGAACACTAGAACTTTGTAGGATTAAGATTGTTTTAATGATGAACAGATTATTTAGTGTCATTCAGCAATAATACCACTTTCTTACAGGTCGGGCTGCATGTTGGAGACATCAGTGGTATTTACTACTAGGCTTCTGACTAATAATTTTCTGGCCTAAGAGTCCACTATGTAAACAAACAGGATGAAATAGGGAGTGGAGGATTTTCTACTTTATACTAATGAAGAGTTTAAAAGTCTCAGGCTGTAGGAGAAAGGGTCAGACACTATTTGTTTTTTCTAGCTTTGACATCCCTTTAGGGCATTTCTATTGAGTCGTTTTTTAAAACACTGTTCTTTAAAACCAGCCCAGGCAGCCTAATCTGGGGAGTAGTGTCTGGAATCTTTCTGAAACACAGGTAAAGGATGATGAGCCCTGCTCTTAGATGCAGAGATTTTGTGGATCTATTTGTAAGGTACTTAAGACATTTCAAAGCATTTTCACATTCATTAGCTCATTAGAACGTGTTTGGCCCTTGGAACAAATACCTCAAGGTCAGGATGCCGTTGATAGTCTGAGAGCAAAGCAAGTTAAGTTAAAGAATTGAGATTTCAGAGTCATGAATGCAAAAACAAGCCTAGGGATTATTGTTTCTAGTGGCTTCTAAACCCTTTTCCTCTAAGCCAGTGCTCAACAAACAAGAGCCCTTGGCTACAGTGGGCCTGTCGATTGCCTTTGTGAACAAAGTTTTATTGGAATACAGCCACACACAGCCATTTATGTGTTGTCTATGGCAGCCGTTGCTCTACGCAGGCTGAGTTGAGTAGTTGCAACACAGACCACAGGGCTCGAAAAGCCTAAAGTATTTTTTCTTGGTCCTTTACAGAAATGCTTGCTGCTGCCCCTGGTTCCAGGCTCTGTGACAGGTGCCTCATGTGCTCTGCAGGGGAGGTTGAGGCAGGAATGACATTTCCAAGGACCTCTCTACTCTCCCTGATCCTTGCCCAGATAGTGCCTGTGCCATATTGCATATTTTTAATATCATCCCTGGGCTGGGGCATCTGTGCTTCAGGTACTCTTGCCTCCTCCCGCCCCAATCCACTGACATACAATCAAAAAGCTCCAACATTTTTCCACCCATACATTAAGTATCTGTTAAAATTTTATCCGAAGCATGAAAGTTTACGCCCTAAGAGAGCTTGAAACCACGGGTCCGGAATACCCCCTTGTTTCAAAGCATCTGGGTGTCCAGACCACATGTCTTGTACTCATTATACCTTGGAACTGCTTCCCTCTTGAGTTCCAGAGTGAAGCAGCCACTTGGGACTGTCCACCTGTACTCCCAGCTTGCTCCGCCTGAGGGCAGTTTTCGCAGGGCTTGTCTCACAGGCATCTCCGGAGCAGTGAACAATGCACTAAACTATGTGTAGAGGCCATGGGTGTTGCAGTGGGGTGCTGAGAACACCCACCTTGGGGCAATGGAGAGCCTACAAGGGAAGCCACCTCCTGGCCCAGTGCACCGTTTGCCTGCACTGTGGCTTATGACAATGATAAGCCACATATTGCTGCTTCCTCCTGGTCTAGGAGCACGTGTGGCCACGGCCGTGTCTCCAGCCCTTTGGGGTTCACTCCCACTACCTGCCTCCCTACTCCAAGCTTTGCTTGTGTGATCAGCCTTAGGTCACATAATCTGAGTTGCCAGGCAGGCTCTGTTCTGCCTCCGTCTAAGTTCTCTCTGATGTCTTAGGATCAGCAGCAGCAGCAGCAGCAGCAGCAGCAGCAGCAGCAGCAGCCACCGCCTCTGGGTGCCTGTTAAAAACGCTCATCCCTGGGCTGCACCTGAGCCCTATTGGATTGGAATCTCTGGGAGGCAGGCCCAGCCGCCTGAGTTTTATAAGCCCTCAAGTGTGAGGACCCCTGGCTTAGCTCATTGGAGGCATCTGTGGAGATTTTATACCCAGGTACACCCCAGGCCAGAAAATCCGAGTCTCTGGGACTGGGAAGCAGGTATCAGAGGTTTTTAAGCTTCCAGGGGGTTATGGTCTGAGTGTGTCCCCACCAGCACTCATTTGTTGAAATTCTAACTCCCAAGATGATAGTGTTAGAAGGTGGAGCTTCTCGAAGGCGATTAGGTCATGAGAACAGTGCCTTCAGGAATGGGATTTAGTGTTCTTATAAAAGAGGCCTGAGAGAAACCCCTCACTCCTTCCACCATGTGAGGCTAGAGTGAGAAGGTGTCATCTATGAACCATAATGCAGGCCCTCCACCGGACACCAAACCTGCCGGCATCTTGATCTTGGACCTCCCAGCCTTCAGAGCTGTGAGAAATAAATTTCTGTTGTTTATAAGCCACCCAGTTGATGGTGTTCTGTTACAGCAGCCTGAACGGCAGGTGAGAATGGCAGCCTGAGACCCATCTCTGCACATGGGCATTCTCTGTCAAGCCGGCTGAGAGGAGAATAGCTGGGCTTGCAAGCCCTAGGACCTTCAACAAGCCGGCAAACAGATGAATAAAAGGAGAGTGCCAGCCACGTGCAAGACACAAACCTGTGTTCCTGCAGGGTCCACGTGTATTCACCACTCCTCCCAATCCCTGTGAACATTCTGTTTCTTACTCCGTCTTGGAGATCACAGGTTTTGTTTCTAAGCTTTCTTGCTCTGGGAATACCAGGGTGTGTTTCACCCTAGCTGCATTTTAAAATCTCTGTGTATTGAAGTAGAGAAGGAATGTTCCTGCCTTGTCCTATTTGTGAGTCTAATCTCGCCTTCTGGTCCTCGATTACGTCAGTGCTCACCACTGCCACTCACTCAGAAGCCAGGGCCAGCCAAGGTGCAGGGTGAGGTGCCCGTGGGGCTGAGGGCAGGGCCTTGGGGTGCATCTCCTGGATGCTCTCTGACACTCTCAGGCCTGGGTGGACTCTGGTGCTTCAGGGTGGAGTGAGGCCCAGGGAGGCCCAGGGAGGCCTGGTCTCTCTCCTCAAAGGCTCTCTAGGCCTGACACGTTTCTCAGCAGACTCCATGAACAATGGCGGTTGCTTGGCTGAGGACTGTGAAGGTCAGGGATGGTCTGAACTACTCCAGGAGTGCACTTTGGACAGAGGCATGGAGCATAGGCTATCCTTGGTTAGAGGGCGATGGCCATCCCACAGTTTGTGTGCCCTGAGGTAGGCCCCACTGAGGCCCAGGACTACGTTCACATTCCACCTTGGAGAGTAAGTTTAAATAGGTACATGTCTAGGCTATCCTGTGGGTGCTTCTGAGGTTCCTGATAGAGTGTCAATCCCATTTCGTTTGGCTAAAATTTCTATAATAGAACAATAAAATCCCTGAATTAAAGATTAGCAGCCTTTTTTAGAAGCTGACTCAGAACAAAATGAATTTGGGCCCAGCACAGCGGCTCATCCATCCCTGTCAAAACCTTTGTGCCAGGAGCTCAGCCTGGCTCTCCAGCCGTGGACCTGCAGGAGACCTCAGGGCTCACTCAGTGTTCACGTTGTTGGAATCAGGGACACTGGTATGAAAAAAAAAAGTAAAGAAAAAGTCAACAAGCTGCAGACCCCTGGGACAGGCCACTCTGGAAGGAGCAAAGGACTGGTTCCAAAGAGCAGGCTGGACTCAATGAAGCTTCTGTGACTTCAGCTGATAAATGGGCACTCACAGTACCCACCCTGTCTTGGGGTCATGAGGGAACCTTTTGGATAGATAAGGAGAGGCCATATTTTGTAATTGTAGGTACTTCTGAGCAGATGGAGGGATATAGGGCCTGGCTCCACAGGCCTGGGGAGGACCTATGGGCTTTGGGACCCTGGACCAGCCGTGTAATCTCTCAAAGCCTTAATTTCCTTCCCTGAGATGTGGGGATCATTCATGGGACAAACAGGGGCAGTGGAATAAAGCATGTCAAGTCTTTAACACACAGCTAGTGCTTGGCCCCTGAGTGGATGCCCATTTCCCAAGCACCCACTTTGTACCAGTCCTGGGGGATCCTGCAAATAGAGTCTAGTTTGTTACACTCAAGAGACTGTGGTTATTATTCATGCGGCTGATTCCTTTGTCTGACTTTTTGGGCATGGGAGTTTTCTACTATAGGAGGCAGGTAAAATGAATCTGACAGGCACTAATACTATAAAAACCCAGGCGGAAAGTAAAAATAGCCTTACTTATCAAAGGATAGGAGCCAGTCACATGAACAACCTGTCTGTATCAAGATGAGCCTCCCCGTGGAGCTTTTCCTGGGGAATGGAATTCCACTTCTGCTGAAATCTTGTTGACTTGCCCCAGGCAAATCCATAGAAAAATCATGGGTGATGGGGATTTGGGTCTTTAGGCTGAGTATGCAGACTGGGTGCATAGAATGGATAGTAGTGGTCGGGTGCATAGAATGGATAGTAGTGGTCGCAGGGGTGAGGTTGAGGGGCAGAAGCAGGTAGGAAAGGAGGGCTTGATCTGCACTTAACTCTGACCTTTTTGTCCTAGTCTGCTTGGGCTGCTAAAACAAAACGTCATAGACTGAATGTCGTCTAAACAACGGAAATTCATTGCTTACAGTTCTGGAGGATAGAAGTCAAGGTCAAGGCACTGGTAGATTCATTGTCTGGTGAGGACGTGTTTCCTGGTTCACAGATAGTGCCTTCCCACTCTATCCTTACACCGAGGAAGGGGCAAGGGAGCTCTTGAGAGTCTCTTTTATAGATTTGGGAATCCCATTCCTAATCACCTTCCCAAAGGTCCTGCCCCCTGCCGTGGGGGTTAGGAATTTAACACGAGAATCTTGGGGGAACATAAGCATGAAGACCATAGCACCCTTGCATCCATAGGACTATTGAGGTGGGAGGCTGCCCTTTGGACAATATCTTCCCACATTCCAGCAACACAGTTTCCTCACTGCCTGCTCCGTTTTAATCACAAATACTAGGCCAATTTATTAAATTGAATTATTTAGTACTGAAATTAAAGGAAGGAAAGTTGTAATGCAGCTGCACCTCCCCTCTATCAACCATTTTTACACAGTCGCCCTGGTTTCACGCAGGACATTGGCCTCTTTGTGCAATCATTTTGTGTTCGTGGCTCAGAAAAGGATGTTTCCTGCCCGGGTGCGGTGGCTCACGCCTGAAATCTGAGCACTTTCGGAGGCCGAGGCGGGTAGATCAGCTGAGGTTAGGAGTTCAAGACCAGCCTGGCCAACATAGTGAAACCTTGTCTCAAATGAAAATATAAAAATTAGCTGGGCATGGTGGTGTGCACCTGTAATCCCAACTATTTGAGAAGCTGAGGCATGAGAATTGCTTGAACCCAGGAGGCAGAGGTTGCAAGTGAGCTGAGATGGCGTCACTGCAGTCTAGCCTGGGCAACAAAAATGACAACTTCATCTCAAAAAAAAAATGTTTCCTTTAAGGATGCCCAAACAAAATTACTCGATGCCTGGTGGCTCTGCTTAGGGGTTCTCAGAGAGACAGAATCCTCAGTAATTCCCATTATAAATATAGAAGTATTGTCCCATCAATGCCACAATTTAATGTGCTGTTTATTTAAAATTTTGCTTTCTCTGTCTCCTCTTTCAGTCTCAAGAGTCTTGCCTTTAGGTCCAGTGGTCCCTTGGCATCTATGGGGTATTGGTTCTAGGACACCTCCTCACCTCAGGTATCAGAATGCATGGATCCTCATGTTCCTGATATAAAATGGCATAGCATTTGCATATAACCTATGCACAGCCTCCATATACTTTAAATCATCTCTAGGTTGCTTATAATACCTAATACAGTGCCTACACATCACTTCATTTATGTGGATTCAATGTAGTACTTGGCAAGTGACAGATTTAAGTTTTGCTTTTTGGAACTTTGTGGAATTTTTTTCCCTATATTTTTAACGAAAAACTCTAGCATTTATTCATAAAATCTATAAATGGAAATCAAGCCATTTTTATTAATTACGCTAGTCAAAATTACTTTTCATCAATAAACACTTATTTTCATTAAAAAAATTAATTGTATTTTATTTTAAGTTCCAGGATACATGTGCAGGATATGTAGGTTTGTGCCATGGTGGTTTGCTGCACCTATCAACCCATTACCTAGGAATTAAACCCCACACATATTAGCTGTTTATCCAGATGCTCTTTCTTCCCATTCCTCCCTCACAGGCCCTAGTGTGTGTTGTTACCTTCCCTGTGTCCATGTGTTCTCATTGCTCAGCTCCCACTTATAGCAGTGTTTGGTTTTCTGTTTGTGTGCTAGTTTGCTGAAGATAATGGCTTCCAGCTCCATCCATGTCCCTGCAAAGGACATCATCTCATTTCTTTTTATGGCTGCATAGTATTCCATGGTATATATGTACCACATTTGCTTTACCCAGTCTGTCACTGATGGGCATTTGAATTGATTCTGTGTCTTTGCTATTGTGAATAGTGCTACAATGAACATACGTGTGCATGTATCTTTATAATAGAATGATTTATATTCCTTTGGGTATATACTAGTAATGGGATTGCTGGGTCAAATGGTATTTCTGGTTTTAGGTCTTTGAAGAATTGCCACACTGTCTTCCACAGTGGTTGAACTAATTTACATTCCCACCAACAGTGTACAAGTGTTCCTACTTCTCCACAGTCTTGCCAGCATCTATTTTAACAATAGATGGCTGTTGTTTCTTAACTTTTTAATAATCGCCGTTCCGACTGGCTTGAGATTGTATCTCACTGTGGCTTTTATTTGCGTTTCTCTAATGATCAGTGATGTTGAGCTTTTGTTCATATGTTTGTTGGCTGCACAAACACTTCTTTTGAGAAGTGTCTGTTTATGTCCCTTGCCCAATTTTTAATGTTTTTTTCCTTGTAAAAATTTTCAAGTTCCTTGTAGATTCTGGATATTAGAATCATTTCCTGAGACTTTGCTGAAGTTGCTTGTCAGCTTAAGAAGTTTTTGGGCTGAGACCATGGGGTTTTTTAAATATAGGATCACGTCATCTGCAAACAGAGACAGTTTGACTTCCTCTCCTCCTATTCAAATACCCTTTATTTCTTTTTCTTTGCCTTGGCCATAACTACCAATACTATGTTTAATAGGGGTGGTGAGACAGGGCATCCTTGTCTTGTGCCAGTTTTTAAGGTGAATGCTTCCAGCTTTTGCTCATTTAGTATGATATTGTCTGTGAGTTTGTCATAAATGGCTCTTATTATTTTAAGGTATGTTCAATCAGTACCTAGTTTATTGAGAGTTTTTAATATGAAGGGATGCTGAATTTTATTGAAGGTCTTTTTTGTCTTCATTGAGATAATTGTGTAGTTTTTGACTTTAGTTTTGTTTATGTGATAAATTACACTTATTGATCTGCATATGTTGAACCAGCCTTGCATTCCAGGGATGAAGCTGACTTGATCAAGGTGGATAAACTTTTTGATGTGCTGCTGCATTCATTTTCCAGTATTTTTATTGAGGATTTTTGCATCAATGTTCATCAGGGATATTGGCCTGAAGTTTTCTTTTTTTGTTGTATCTCTGCCAGGTTTTGGTATCGGGATGATGCTGGCCTCATAGAATGAGTTAGGGAGAAGTCCCTCCATTTCAATTGTTCATAATAGTTTCAGAAGAAATGGCACCAGCTCCTTTTTATATCTCTGGTAGAATTCATCTATAAATCCATCTGGTCTTGGGCTTTTTTTGATTGTTAGGCTCTTTGGTTGGTGTTATATTACTGTCTCAATTTCAGAACTTGTTATTGGTCCATTTGGGGATTCAACTTATTCCGGGTTCAATCTTGGGACATTATATTTGTCCAAGAATTTATCCATTTCTTCTAGATTTTCTACTTTATTTGCATAGAGGTGTTTATAGTATTCTCTGACAGTTGTTTGTATTCCTGTGGAGCCAGTAGTGATATCCCTACTATCATTTTTTATTGTGTCTATTTGAGTATTCTCTCTTCTTTATTAGTCTAGCTAGTGGTCTATTTTATTTTATTTTACTTTTTCAAAAAACAGCTCCTGGATTCATTGATTTTTTGAAGGGTTTCTCATGTCTCTGTCTCCTTTGGTTCCACTCTGATCTTGGTTATTTCTTGTCTTCTGCTAGCTTTGGGGTTTGTTTGCTCTTGGTTCTCTAGTTCTCTTAGTTATGATGTTAGGGTGTTGATTTGAGATCTTTCCAACTTTTTAATGTGGGCATTTAGTGCTACTTTACTTCCCTCTTAACACTGCTTTAGCTAAGGAATCAATTCAGCAAGAAGAGCTAACTATCCTAAATATATAGTCACCCAATACAGGAGCACCCAGATTCATAAAACAAATTCTAAGAGACCTATAAATAGACTTAGACTCCCACATAATAATAGTGGGAGACATTAATACCCCACTGTCAGTATTAGACAGACCATTGAGACGGAAAATTAACAAGGATATTCAGGACCTGAATTCAGCTCTGGATCAAGTGGACCTGATAGATATCTACAGAACTCTTCAACTAAAAACAACAGATTATACATTCTTCTTGGAGCCACAGGGCACTTACTTTAAAATCGATCATATAATTGGAAGTAAAACACTTCTTAGCAAATGCAAGAGAACTGAAAACATAACAATCTCTCAGACCATGGTGCAATCAAAATTTCCAAATAGTTTTTTATCCACAGTTGGTTGAATTCACAGATCCAGAACCCATGGATATATATAGCCAACTGTATTTTTTTTCTCCAGCATTTTATGAACATTTGCAAACATACAGAAAAATAGAATAAATTTTATAGTGAATGCATATAGACCCAGCACCTAGGTTCTATTCTATAATTTATATTTTACTATATTGGCTTTTATCACATGTTTATCCCTCTTTCCAACCCTGTGGCCATCCATCAATCCGTGCTATTTTAGTAGACTTCACAGTAATTTCAGAAGTCAACCCATTCTCTCTCACACGTGTTGTTAGGTCATGTGTATCATTAGCTAAAGTTTATCACTTATTACCCTTCTACTTTGGGTTACATTTATGCACATGTGCACAAGTTTTGAGTGTGCATTCATGAGTTCTGACATATAGTAAACCTTTGCACCCAGCCTCTGTCAACATATAGGACTTACCATCGTCTCAGGAAGTTCTCTCTTGTTCCTTCTCAGGAAACTCCAGCTCAGCCCTTCCCATACAACTACTCTTCTGATTCCATCACCATGGATTAGTTTGTGCCTGTTCTAGAACTTAATGTGCATGAATCTCACAACATGTGCTTTTGGATGTAGGGCTTCTTAGCACTCTGTTTTTGAGATTCATCCATGTATTTATCTGTAGGTACGTTCTGGACTCTATACATACACACCCACATATACACACATGTAGATACACATCTATACATATTGATGATATATACACCATGACAGATTTTCTGGGTAAGTGTTAATTTGTTGCATGTATTTCTCTTCAGGAAATACCTTGTAAATTTTAGTCATTTTTCTTAGATACTTATTTAGGTTAACTTTAAAGAGACCTTTGTGATCTATGGAAACTTAGAGTTTTGGTTGACCATGGAAAGTAACTTAACAAGGGCAAGTTATCCCTAATATCCCTCTCACTTCCCTCCAAAGCAGAACCGTGAACTGGACTCAGAATCTTGTGCTAGGAAGGGAAGGGAAGAAGGAAGGGAGGAGGAGGTATCCCTAGTCCTTGGGTCTTAAAACTATTCACACCTTTCAATGTAACACTGCACATCCAGCTATGACAGTAAGTGGGAGGAGAGAAGCTAAGAAGATGGGGGAATGGTCTCATTTGTTTAGTAAACAGCCATTTTATTCTGCGGTGGAAGCTACTTCCAGTGGCCAGTGGCCTCCTCATTACAAACACAGCATCAGAGAGAGAAAATAATTTTTTCTTCAAGTACATTTATTGGAAAATGGATTCCTGGAATAGATGCTGGAATATGAGGCCTCCTGCATGAACACGGGAGTTGCATGTGTCAGGGTCTTTGGAAGAAATACGATCCTCATTTTTTTCCAACAAACTCTGTCCCAGCAGAACCCTCCATTGGCATGGATCCTCATTTGTTTCTTTGTGATCCTTTTTTATTTGTTGGTTCCTGACATACAAGTTAATTTGGGGTGGGTAACTAAAGATGCATAAATGATGTGTACAGCAGTGGCACACCGTTGGTGATCATTAATATGTTGCTTTACCCGTCAAGTGCCCTGCTAAGTTCTTATTCCCCAGAAGTAGATTCTAAGACAAGGATGTGGGTGTGTATAGTTTATTTAGGAGTTGATCCCAGGAAACAACAGTAGAGTATGGGGAAGTGAGACCAGGAAGGAAAGATGAAGCTCAAAACAGTTCAAAAAAAAAAAAAAGGAACTGAAAAGAAAATTCTGCCTAAGCTCCTTATGCAAGAAAATAGAAGCTTTATTCACAAAGATTCTCTTCCCTAGGGCAGATCTTTTTATTTTGCAAATCAACGAAATAGTTTGCATCATTCCCAATTACCACTGTAAACAACTCAGTTTAATCTGGCTGGGACCCCCCAGGATACAATGTAGAACACATACCTCAGAGTTCTCCCTTCAAGTGGTGAGGGAGCTGAGGTATTTATACACCACTTCCATCAGTCATGAGTTAGGGGCTTCTCCCAAAGGTGTCAATGCCTTGGCACGTCCTGCCTGCCTCTCAAACAGGTAAAGCAGTGCTCGTGGCTGAAGACAGCCTTCAGGTAAAAGAGTGCAGGTGCTACCAGTTGGAAGTTGGGTCACTGGGGTGAGGGGAGAGGAGCCAGTGCTGACAGTTATTGCTAAGGTTCCACGTCCCCCAACTAAGTAATTTCAATGTTGTTGAATGGGGTGGAAAGCTCATTCTGATTCAGAAGACCACGTAACAGTTTTCCCCTTTGTGTGTGTGTGTGTATGTGTGTGTTCATCTTGCTAAGTCTCAGCCCTCAACCTCAGCCCATTATTTTTCACTGCCTCATAACATATGTTTGTACAAATGCTGACCGCTGGCCAAGCCATCCTGCCACAGCAATGGGCTCAGCTGAATGGGTCATCTAAGGAGGCATTTCAGGCCTGAGTCTACGAGAGGAAAAACATTTTTTCTTTCCTCATTCATCTTTTACCGCCTCTGTCCATGCATCAGACTTCTGGGGATTCCAGGGAAGCTCAAAACAGGTCAAAAAATATTTTAAAGAGAGCCAATAAGAAAATTTTGCCTAAACTCCTTCTACAAGAAAATAGAGGCTTTACTCACACGAGTTCCCTTCACTGGGGCTGATCTTTTTATTCTGTGATACAAAAGTAAAAGGGTTATTTCTAGAAGTGTTGCTGGGGCCTGGGGCCTGGAACTTATGCAAACGCAGAGAGGAGACTCCATTTGAGCCCTGAGTAGACATTAGGAGATGTGGTGTCAGCACAGAAGTATAGCCTGTTCCAGAGGCTTTGACCTGTGTGTTATTTTAGGGGCATATGCTGGCTTTCCTGGCTAAGCAAGTGGATCTATGTCTATAGGTAACTGGTTAATCCCTCACTGGGCTCTACCTTGCATGAAATGGAATTTGTATTTCACACAGAATCTTTCAAAATGACTCAATATGTTTAAAGCTGATAACCCTGTGGCCTTGGCATTCAGGTCTTCCACGATTTCCTGTTTCCAGAGTCTTCTCAATGTGGGCACATCCAACTCAGTGATGCTCCTTAGCCAAAAGCCAGGCACAATGAGAGGTAATTCCTGCCTTGGGAAGTGATGTGTGGATTCCTCAAAGGTGATGGCATATAGATTCTAGAGGAAGGGTTGTACCTGTGGTCTTTTAAAACATGCCCACAAGTGCTTTGATATTTCTCTTGATGTGAAATGACTCTGATTCCCCTCCCCTTGAATATGGCTGGCCTCTGTGACCCCCCTGTAACTGATAGATTATAGCAGAAGTCCCCTTTCCTTGAATATGGCTGGCCTCTGTGACCCCCCTCTAACTGACAGATTATAGCAGAAGTCATGTGCCTTCCAAAGCTGGGCCATAAGGACAATTCAGCTTCCACCCAGCTCAGCTCTCTCCCTTGGAACCTGGCTGCCATGTTGGGAGAAAGCCCAAGCATCATGGATGACCCCAGTGGAGGTTCTAGCTGACAGGCAGCATTAACAACCAGAGGTGCAGGTGAAGACACTTCCTAGGTGACCCCATCCTCAGTCACCACCTGACTGCAGCCACTTGAGAATTTCTGAGTAAGAACTATCTAACTGAGGCTAGCCATACCCAGAACCAGGAGATGTAATTACAAGAAAAGATTGCTGCTGTTTTGTGCTTCTAGTGTGGGCTGGTTTGTTACGCAGCCACAGTGACTGATACACACATACACTCATTGCCACATGGCTAAAGAACCTCCGGGGCCATAAAGGATCTTCACTGTCTGTCACTCACTTCCTTCATTTGGTGCAGTTACTGACTGGCTTCTTGATTCTCAGGAAATCAGTGTCTGGGGAGAAGAGACGACGAGAGATGTCTCTCTCTGATTCCTGGAGTCTTCAGCTTGCTGCCAAGTTTTGTGACCTAGAGGCAGGCAGGAGGCTTCCAGCTGTTTCACCCTCAACAGGTTGGGGATTGAGGGACTGTTCATTGTCTGGCTGTGAGCCGTGGGGTTGGCAGCTGCTGTCTTTATTCCTCCAGATGTGTTCCCCACAGCAATGGTGGCAGTTGCGGGGAACAGTTCTCCATGTTGTGCCCATGCGCTGAGTCTCTGGCCGACACAGTACACCTAACTTGCTTTTAGGCTGTGACCTCCACATGGGCCCTCTGACCTTAGGAAGTAATCAGCTGCAGGGTGCGTGGCAATTGGCCCCAGGGTCCTTTCCAAGGCTTCGGTCCTGTGGAAGGCAGGTCCCTGTGTGCCCAGACACGGGCCTTTTCTCTCACTTCCTCTCCTGTTGAGCCTACGATTGAATCTGCCATTTCTTCACGGGCTCGTGGGGAGAAATGTGAAAATGCATCTGAGAGGCTTTGAAAATCTGCAAAGATGTTGCAAAAATGGAAGATACTGTTATGGGATTAGTGAGCAATTACTGGGTCAGGCTGGAGCAGGACACGTATGCAGCTGTTTCAGCTCCTCTTAAGACTGTGAGTTAGAGTCATATACTCTCAACACTCAGAGACTAAAAAAGCATGCAGCCCAGCAATCGATAGAATGCTTGAATTTCCTTTGCAGCATCACCATGAAGTGCTCTTCTGTCATGTCCTTGGTTATCCTCAGTGATGGGGAGCTCACTCACCAGCTCCTTTTAGAGGTCTTTTATTCCATGGGCAACTGGAACTATTAACATTGTCTTCCTTGTGGCGAGCCAAACTCATTTTCCTTTTAATTATCTTGAGTTCTGTAAAATAAATCTTATTTCTTTTCCTCATGGTATACTTTTGAGGTCCGCTATTAAGTTCTTCCTTGTTCAGGCTTCTCTCTCTTTAGTTTTTTAGCCACCCACTTATGGTTTGATGATTCCCCTCACTGTCTCCATTCTAGTTACCTTCTGGGTCAAATGTTTATCCCCTCTTCACCTCTTAAAAATCAGCCTCCTGTTATTATGTTTGAATAACATGTGAAAACATTGGAACTCATTCAGCCCATGCTTAGCTGTTGGATATAATTATTTCAGATGCAAACCGAGCATTCCTAAACTAGCACTTAAAGCCCTACGTTCTCTCAAGAGACAAAGTAAAGGAACCGGGCATTTGTTGAGTGCCTCCTTGGAGCAGGGCTGGGCTAAGGGCTCTAGCTACAGAATCACCTGAAGTCTAGTAACATGCCTATGAGTCAGCCATTCCAGAAACACCCAGAAAGGGCAGGGCATACAGGAGTTAAAACTCAGCTACACCTAAGTGCTCCTTCTAAACACCTTCCTAAACTGAACTTCAGGGAAGACTCTCAAGCTAATGGACTATATTCCCACAGGTAGTGGTCTTTGCCCTGCATGTGCTAAGCCCTGCGTGGACAGGGGCTGGGCTCTTTTGCTCACTATTAGATTGCCAGGCAATAGAGAGGACTTGATATTCTCTGTAATGGTAATGGCGTTAAATCTTTGGCAAATAAATGAATGATTCATTGAATTAATCTGTGTAACTTCTCTGTGACAATTTTTTAGTATTTTATCTTGAAACAATAAAAATTAATACAGAAAACTTTAAAGGGAAATATTACAAACTCCAGTGTATTTATTTGCCAAATTAATCAATGCTAACATTTTTATATTTGCTTCTAATCATTTTCCATTTATAAGAAATAAAACATTTCACATCAAGTTGACATCCTTTTTATTTGCCTCGTCAGGTCTTCCACTCCAGAAGGAACCGTCACCTTTATTTGCGGGGTGTCTGGCCTGTGTTTAATGTTTTTACCTTATGTATAAGTATGCATAAGCACTAAATAATTGTATATGTTTTCAAATTTAAGTCGATGTTGTTTTACTGTATTAATATTTGTGATGTTCATTCCACTCATGTATTTTTGAGATCTGTGTGTACACTCTCGATCATTTAACTGCTGTCTGGTATTCCATCTTATCACTTGATTGCCATTTATTTATCCATCCCCCAGTAATCAATATGTGGGTTGTTTTCAGTTCCCTGTTGTGGATAATTAATATTATCCTCACTCTAAGTTTTCAAGCAAGGAAACTTAGAATCATCAGTTAAATGACCCATTTAAGGTGTCAGTTTTAATAGGTTGTAGAACCTGATAATGAACTCATGCCTTCTGTCTCAGGCCAGTCGTCTTTGTTCTTTTAACTTTTATTTTAGGTTCAGGGGTGTATGCGTGAGTCAGTAACATAGGTTAACTGCAGATCATGGGGGTTTGGTGTACAGATTATTTCATCACTCAGGTAATAAGCATAGGACCCAATGGGTATTTTTTCTGATCCTTCTTCTCCCACTCTCCACTCTCAAGCAGGCCCCTGTGTCTGTTGTTTCTCTTAGCATCCATGTGTTCTCATTGTGTAGCTCTCATTCATGAAACAGAATATTCAGTATTTGATTTTCTGTCCATTTGTTAGTTTGCCTTGGATAATGGCCTCCAGCTCCGTCCATGTTGCTGGTAAGAACGTGATCTTGTTCTTTTCTTATGACTGCGTACTATTCCATAGTGCGTATGTACCACATTTTCTTAATCCAGTCTGCCGTTGCTGGGCATTTAGGTTGATTCCATGTCTTTGCTATTGTGAACAGTGTTGTGATGAACATATAAGTACATGTGTCTTTATGGTAGAATGATTTATGTTCCTTTTGGTGTGTATACCCAGTAATGGGATTGCTGCATCAAATGGTATTTCTGTTAAGTTCTTTGAGGTATCACCATATTACTTTCCACCAATGGTCTTTCTCACTGTATCGGTTGTCTCCCTTCATAAAAGAGAATGCATTGAAGGAAATGTTGGACTGCTTTATCATCTAAAAGCTCCAGGAAGGAAAGTGATCATTTTTAGAGGAGAGCGTAAATGTTTCATGCAAAAGGAAGTCACCATCATCTGTTCCAAGGATGAGAAAAAAACTCATGTATGTTAGGAAGGTTATCCCTGCTGCTAGGTCTTGTCTTCATATCTCCCATTTTTGTTGTCACTATTTGGCGTGAACAGCATTGTCACCAAATCACCCTAACTTGTGGCTGCTGAACATTCACCCATGGCTTCTGAGCAACAGACAGATAAAGTGTTACAACCACCTTGAGGTCAGCCCGCATTTCACAAAAACAGGAGGCCATAGGTGACCTTATCTCCCAGCTTCGAGGATCCAAAACTACAAAATCCCACCATTTCTGTCTTTGGTTAACATCCTTCTTTGATTTTAACAGAATATAATGTCCCCACAGAGCAAGTTTAAACCAGTTAACATATAAAGACCCTGATCATATCTTCCCTAGTTTCTCTTTAAAATGTAAGGCTTCGACTAACAATCAAGTTTTACAAATGTACTAAAAGAGGTCTAATTTCTGCTACAATAAAAAGCCTCATTTTCCTTTTTCTAGGGATGGGATGGCAGCATGGTCTTTAAGCCACCTGGCTCTGTTCCTTGCTATTGAGAGGCTCAGGGGCAATTTGCATAACTTCCTGTAGTTTCCTCATCTTTCCAAGCAGATGTTGTTGATACCTGCCTCACTGCCAGAAGTTTACCAGAAAACCTGAGCCTGAGAGTCCTTACTTGCAATGGCCCCTCCAAGACATTCCATCTCATTTCCTATTTGTAATTTGGTAGGCTTTTTAATAGAGAGGGTCCCCTGAGTTGGTAAGCTCCGCTTCCTAAGCCCTGGCTCCACCTCCTTGTACATTGGGTTGTCATAAGAAGGATGCACCTCTCGCTGTGCCTGTGGTCATTCATGCCCAATAATTGTTAGCTGTGGTTGGGTTAATTTTTTCCCCTTCTTAAAAGAACATGGATATGAAAAGTTCTCAACTAAAAGCTAATGGCAAAAGCATATGAGAAAATGGTAATTACCAACAAAAGCAAAGGAAAAAAATGTTCCTAGAAAAGATGAAATTGTAGAAGAGAGAAAAGGAATCATGAAAAGTCTATTCTTGAGTGTCCTCTATGCGTGGATTCTTAAATAATCTCCACCCTGAAAACTTGAACCAGGCTATTTTGGCCCTGTCTGAACTTTAAGACCTGATGAGTTATATTTTTCTTTCCTTTTTGAATGCAAAGTGACAGTTGTGCTTCTAAATTTAACTTTTCCTGTTGGCTGCTTGGACTTTTTGCTCACATTGGGCCCACGTGGGATGTGAGCTGCTCCCCATGGAGTATCAACTCTGCCATGGGCTGTCACAGCCCTGGGGAAAGATGGTCCCAAGGGCTCTGAGGGATAAGTGGCTCTTGGATGTCGCCATTCTTTCTGTGCAGTGATATTTTTTTCCCCAGAGTTAGTTTCCTTGGCATTCTGTTACTTAGCTTCCCCAGGAGTCCCCAGCATTGTCTCTTTCTTGAGGGAATGTGGGCGAATGGTTGTTTCCTGTTTAATTCTGAAAGCCATTTATGGGATCTCCTTTTAGCTTCTCACCTTTTTTGAATGCCTTCTCAGCATTCCTCATTCCCTGGAGACCCAGACTATTTGTAATTGAGGCACCTGAACCACAAGGAGTGTAAGGGATTTGGCCAAAGGTGCATCACATGCTATGAGTGAATGCCATGCCCTGACAGAGGGTGGAGGTGTAGTGCTGCTTCTGCTTGGACCTCCATTCTTGCCTTGCTTGAGTGTTTATACTTAGGATGTTTACCTTAGGTATGGCTTGTGGGGTTAAGAACTGTCTCCTTATACATAGACCAATGGAACAAGATAGAGAACCCAGAAATAAAGCCACACACCTGCAACCATCTGGTCTTCAAAAGAGTCTACATTAACAAGCAATGGGGAAAGGACTCCTTATGCAATAAACGATGCTAGGATAAGTGCATAGCTACATGCAGAAGAATGAAACTAGACCCCATTCTTTCACCATATACAAAAATTAACCAAAACCTCAAAATATAAAAGTCCTGGAAGAAAACATAGGAAATATCATTCTGGACATTGATGCTGGCAAAGAATTTCTGACTAAGTTCTTAAAAGCAGTGGCAATGGAAACAAAAATTGACAAGTGGGATCTAATTAAACTAAAGAGCTTTTGCTTAGGAAAAGAAACTATCAACAAAGTAAACAAAATCTACCGTATGGGAGACAATAGTTGCAAACTGTACGTTTGGCAGAGGTCTAATATCTAGACTCTGTAAGGAACTTAATTCAACCAGCACAAACAAATAACCCATTAAAAAATGGGTACAGGACATAAACAGACACTTCTCAAAAGAAGACATACATGTGGCCAACATATACATTAAAAAGTGTTCAACATCACTAATGATTAGAGAAATGCAAACCAAAGCGACAATGAGATATCATCTCACATCAGTCAGAATGGTTATTACTAAAAAGACAGAAAAGAACAGATGTTTGCAAAGTTGTAGAGATAGCAGAATCCTTATATACTGTTTGTGGGGAAAGTAAATTAGTTCAGCCACTGTAGAAAGTGATTTGGAGACTTCTCAAAGAACTTAAAACAGAACTACCTTTCAATCCAGAAGTCTCATTACTGGGTATGTATTCAAAAGACATATGTACTCATATCTTCATTGCAACATTATTCACAGTAGTAAAGACGTGAAATCAACCTAGGTGTCCATCAGTGGTGGACTGGATAAAGAACTGTAGTACATATACGCCATGGAATATTACACAGCCATAAAAAGAATGAAATTATGTTCTTTGCAGCAATATGAATGGAACTGAAGGCCATGAACCTAAGGGAATTAATGCAAGAACAGAAAACCGAAAAATGCTACATGTTCTCACTTATAAGTGGGAGCTAAACATTGGGTAAACATGGACATAAAGACGAGAACAATAGACACTGCAGATTACTAGAGGGGGAAAGTGGGGAGGGGATGAGGGTTGAAAAACTGCCTATCAGGTACTCTGTTCACTGCTTGGGTGATGGTTTCATTCATACACCAAACCTCAGCAACACACAAACCACCATGGCACATGTATACCTATGTAACAAACCTGCACGTTCAGCACATGTATCCCAGAACTTAAAATAAAAATGGAAATAAAGTTTTGCCAACCAAAAAAAAGTGTCTTGTTTGTAAAGCCCTTTATATAGGAACACACATGTCAGGGAAACCGAGGAGTCCACCTGGGGACCAACCCTGATCTGTGGTGACCAAGCAGACAGCAGTTTCCTTAACCTAACTCAGCACAGGAATCTTTACATTTTTCTTGTGCCTGATATTCATAGAAACAAAGATTTTTTAAAAGTGAAATGTGATCTTTATTAACCATACTTGACCTCATGTCTACATGATACATGACACAGAGGTCCCCTCCAGCAGAATACAAAGGGGGCCCTTAGAAAACGGATGTGGGGAGAGATCCAAGATGGCCGATTAACAACAGCTCAGGGTTGTAGCTCCCAGTGAAAGCGCAGAGAGCTAGTGGACGCCGCACTTTCAGACGAATTCTTGTTGCCCACAGACTAGGAGATTCCCGGCGGAGGAGCCACACGGGTCGCCAGCGCGACTTTTTTGGCCGGTGCGGCTATTTTGCCGGCGCCCCAGCACGGCGCTTCTCGGCGCGGAGTATACGGGACGACTCCGGCTCGGCTGGTCC